>CM074743.1:1418061-1685561 GCA_037367245.1 Phrynocephalus guinanensis
GGCTCGGCATAAAACAGAATGAGGGCCTTGGGTAGATCGCCAAATGATTTCTGGAAGGTCGTCTGGGGTTTCTGGCTCCCAGTTGTTTAACATTAAAAGGCATCACTCTTCTCTTTTCCCAACTCAACTGCTCAAACTAAGGACGTTTGAAAAGAAGGAGTAGATTTCTCTGCAAGTGCTCCCAGCCAGGGAAGTGGCATTCTTCTTCTTCAGATCCCAAGGCCCAGAACCCTCCAATCAACCCCCAAGCAGAGTTCTGGGAGCCTACGCCCACAGGCCCCACACCCCCCCAGTGCCCAAGTTCCATTTGCCTGGACCTGAGAGGATCTCTGAAGGCTTCCGGGCTGCCTCAGGCCTTGGACTTCCTTTTGGTGATGTATGAATGCCCCATCAGCTTCCTTTTTCGGGGTGGAGGGGGGGATTTAATTAACAACGGGAAGTGCAAGCCCAAGCGGCCATGCAGCGTTGGAGGTAGGCCCTGGTCTGGGTCAGCAATATTTTGAGTGGAACTGCTGGAATTCTGCCCGAGGGAATTGGAAAGTTCTGGTTACTGGTCCCCCAGTTCTCCGATAAAAAGACAAACTGGTTCTTGGGGTCTCCATGAGCTCAGAGACTTCCTGGACTGCACATCTACCCTCCTCTCTTTCACCATTCAGTTGCACTTGGAGGTTGGTAGGCTCAGATGCCAGCCTCAAGAACCAGAGGCCTGTGCCCCACTGAGGGTCTTTTTTTGCACAAGGGTGGGGTGTGAGATTTGCATTTATCTCCAGCTCTCGCATCGCCATGGTTCAGATGTGTTACGAGGCAAGTGGGAGTTGTGCATACCTCTAACCTTAATCTCTGTTTTACCATAAAATAGCAGGATATTCCCATACGCCTTTCTTATTCTGTGTCTGCTGGTACAGTTTATGCTTTCTCAGTCTGGTTTCCAGAAAGGAAGCACGAGTCCCCTGAAGGCATGCCACAATCTCACTTTTCTCAGGTGAACTCTGGGTGCCTCCAGCCAGCACAGAGCTAGGGACAAGCTTCGTAACGGGGTTGCTGGGGGCTTCCAGATGATTGTGTTAGTGTGGATCCCGTCTTCTCCTTCAATGCAATTGTGAAGCTTTTGGATAAATTCTACCAACACTGTCTCTCTGGGTCTGCCAACACTTTCGGAGTCCCTGAGCCGTAACGTAGCTCAGAGACCCTGTACGTGCTATAGATGATCCACAGGCAGTCTCGGGGCCCTTTTGCCCAACCTGTGGTCCTATAAATCCCTTATTTGGGGAAAATGAGGGTTGTGGACTGGAGGGCACCCCTGGAGGGCCCCCAGGTTGGAAAAGACATCTTAGCAGCTTTCAGGGGACACCTCAGGGCAGAGGGAAAGGGAGTGGAGTACCTGAAACAGGTGTTTGCTTTGGAACCCTGTGAGACTTATTTCAGCCTTGGTGGAGAAGGGAGGTCCCCGGGAAGCTGTGCATATCTGGACTGGAAAGAGTTTGCCTGGGTTGGGGAGGCCGAAACATACTTGATGAGGTGGGAGCTGCAGCAGGGGTATTGTGTTTTTTTGCTAATTTTAGGCCCCTCACCTCAGAACAGAGTCACACTGGCCCCTTTTTGGCATGAGGATGGCCGTGGACCAACGCTAAAAGAACCCTTTGAGGGCTAATTCTTGGCTCTCAGGAAGGAGCAAGTTATTTTTGGGTCCTCTTTGCATGCCCTCAACTATGGCATCTCCATAGATTCCTTATCAGGTACGTTATTTTTAAACTCCTGTAACTGGACCATACCACGTAACGTGTGTGACCACCACCCTTCTGCCTACATGTTCAGCAGCAGCAGCAGCAGCAGCAGCAGCAAAAAAGCTCCTTTTGAGAAATCAGGTCAATAGGAAGAAAAGCAGAGATTTCAAACACGGCCCGGAGGGAGTGTGGGGTTTGTAATGCAGCAGGTGCCCCATTCAGTCTGCCAGGTGGCCAGCAATGTCAGTAGGTCCCAGAGAGGCTGTGCCGCTTCGTATTGGGCCAGGTAGACCACGGGCAGGGTGGCCGCCAGAGTTCTCTCAAGGAGGGTCCTGCCATGATCTCAATCGGAACCAGGTGGGGCAAAGAACAGCCCTATTCCAGAGGTGGTCATGCTGCAGGTCTCCCTCTGTCCTCAACATGGCTGAGCCCCAGCCATTCTTCTGCTGCAGGGTCTCGGGGCCATTGTTCTTTCTGCCCCAGAGGGCCGGCAGGGGAAACTGGGTGCTCTCCCTCAGCCAGCTGTTCTCTGGAAAGGGGGGGGCAGCCCTGTGCAGAGAAGTTTTAAGACAGCATATGTACAGTGGCACGCTGGCCCCCGCCCCTGAACCTCAGGCCGCATCGAGGGAAGCGTCATACACTTTCAGGCGGGCCCCCTTTTGCACTGTTTCCAGTGGCCTGTTTGCTCCTCCAGCGGCCTCTCCAGAGTGCCACCCCTCTTTCATGCTGACAGTAAAATCCCAGTCTAGGCCAGTCTCTTCTCTTAGGTCTGGCCTGTGCCTGCATCGGAGTGATTTCTTTAGTTTTTCCTGGGCTCCTTGGAGAGTCTCACCGGGCACCCTTTTCTGTAAAAGAAGAAGGGAGGGCAAGAAGCAAGTAATTTATGTTGCACACACACGTGTGATCTTTCAGAAAGCCAGGGAAGGGCTCCATTGGTCATTTCTTCTCATCACCCCTGGGGTGCCTATGCTTCCAGGAGGGCAGACTGAGCCCCCCCCCCCCCCGAGAGTCCATTCCTTCCATGAGATGGCTGAGAACCCTGAGGGAACCAATAGCCATGTGTACATGGTCCCACTGTTGCAACTGGCTGTGTGCGCGCGTGTGTGAGATCCCGTCCGTGTGTAAACTGTGAATGCTCCTCCCACTGGGTGATGTGCCCGGATCCAGCACAGGCCTGGTGCTGATCAGCTAGCTGCCTAGTTTCTTCTCCATTTAGTTCTTGTAATTCCCAATCTGTGTGGAGCTGGAGAGATTAGGTGCTTGGAGCTGCAAGCCATCTCCGCCGTGGCTGCCGCCGCCTCTGGAATACTTTTGCAGCAACAAATAAGTTCGTGCTGCAAACCTGATGGGCAACAGTTGCATGCCTGGCAGAACAGTTGGGGGGAAACCTTGAGTGCTTCGCTGCAGGTTTATAGCGGGAGGTGGGGGGGGCACTGTAGGACCCCTGCTCATCTGTGAATCCGTGGTTCAATTCCTTGGGGATGTGTAAATAGATGGGAGATATTAATCCCTAGTGGTGATGTTGCTGGCACAACACAAATTGTTCCTCCAGCCGTTCTGTTTGAGCCCGGACGGTGTGACTTGAGGGCAGGCAGACAGGGCTGGAGGTGGTCATTGTGGGAGGGATAAATGTTCTTACGTGCCAGCCTTTCAGCGCAGGGGTGAGCTTGTCTCTGTCAGCTGCTCTTTGCTGGCCCAGAGACAGATATAGTAGCAGTGCTCAGAAGGAGAATATTACATCTGAGCAAGGACGGGGAGCCCTTTTGTGGAACCTCCGGGCTCTGTTCTCTCTCTGATCACACACCCCCTGCTGTTGTCTGCCCCTCTCGTTCTGAACTGTGAAGGCTTGGTTAACTGTGTGTGTATAAGTCATTCTGAACGTGTGTGATCCTCTGGAAGTCATAGAATCATGGAGTTGGAAGAGACCTCAAGGGCCATCTAGTCCAACCCCCTGCCATGCAGGCACCCCCCCATCACAGTACTCCCTCTACTTAAAACCTCCAAAGAAGGAGACCCCACCACCCTCCGTAGCAACATATTCCACTGCTGAACAGCTCTAACTGTTCTTTAATGTTTAAATTGAATATCTTTTCCTGTAGTTTGAGACCATTGCCCCCCGTCCGAGTCTCTGAAGCCATGGCAAACAAACCTGTTCCCTCTTCAATGTGACATCCTTTCAAATATTTAAACATTGCTAGCATATCCCCTCTCAGCCTTCTTTTGGTTGAGAGTTGGTTGACTCAGCCTTCCATCCTTCCGAGGTTGGTAAAATGAGTACCAGCTTGCGGGGGGGGGGGGGGGGCGGACAATGTGTATACTGTATACTGCATACTGTAATTAAAAAACTGTAAACCGCCCAGAGACTACCTGAAGTGGTATGGGGCGGTATATAAGCAGAACATTTTGCTTTGCTTTTTTGTAAGACTAAACATTCCCAGCTCCCTAAGCCGCTCTTCATAAGCCATTTCTTCCAGACCTTTAATCATCCTGGTTGCCCTCCTCTGGACCCGTTCAAGGTTGTCAACATCCTTTTTAAATTGAGGTGCACAGAACTGGACACAGGACTCCAGGTGGGGTCTGACCAGAGCAGAATAGAGTGATACTATCACTTCCCATTATTCTAGACACTATGCTTCTGTTGATGCAACCAAGAATCACGTTGGCTTTCTTGGCCGCCGCATCATACTGCTGACTCATGTTCAGTTTGTTCACAGGTACTATTTTCCAGCCAGGTGGTCTCCCATCCTGTATCGGTGCCATTCGTTTTTACCTAGATGCACCACCCTGCATTTCCCTCTGTTGAACCCCATTCCGTTAGCTTTGGCCCAGTACTCTAATCTCTCAAGGTCCTTTTGGATTTTCATCTTATCCTCTAGGGAATTAGCAACCCCACCCAATTTGGTATCATCTACAAATTTGATCAAGCTACTCTCTATTCCTTCCCCTAAGTCATTAATAAAGATACTGAATAGCACCGACTCCAGAACAGAACCCGGAGGCACCCCACTGTTCACGTCTCTCCAAGCTAAAGAGAAGCCATTTATGATCACCCTTTGGGTGCGATCAGTCAACCAGTTGCAAATCCACCTGAGTCCTGAGCTGTGGAACACCATCAGGAAGGGCAGGCAGAGTTCATAGATAAACAAATCTTTATTGTCCTTGTCCTGTGCAGGACAACGAGCAACAGAGTTGAGCGACAGTGTCAGTGCTTCCTGTCCGCATTCTCTGAAGAGGAGAGTGCCAGGCTGCAGAAAGCGTGTGAGAGGTCTCTTAGGTGTGCTGTTGGGGGAAGGCCCATCACACAAGGTGTGGCGAAAGAAGCCTTGCTCTCATTTTCTCCTCGAGGCCCAAAGCTGCGTTTCCTTTTGGGGTTGTCGATCCCAGAGCTGCTTTGCCAGAATGGCCTGCCTTGTGCAGGAGAACAGCCAGGCCACAGAAAATCCCTGTTGTTGAACCAGACGGAGGATCTTTCCAGCTTAGAATTCAGAAAAGTCTGTTTTTTTGGAATACGGCTTACAGAATCTCCCATGCCGTGTGGCCACCTCCCCTGCTAGCCCGGAGTTATGGTCGTCCAAAGCCATAACATAGCTCAGAGACCCTGTACTGCTAGATGGCAAAATGCTGCTGCCTCCACCTCCTTTCTCCTCTCTGTAACTCCTTCCTGCTGCTTTGCAGGAATATTGCTTGCAGGCGGTGAGATTCTGGGCCTTTCCTTTCCTGCCCCACTGGGTTGTGCTCCCTTAGCGAATGGCACTTGGGCCTTTGCTGCCAACCCAGCGGCGTTCTGCTAGTTCCTCGTGGCCGGAGGGATGTGTGGTTGAACAGCTGGCCGCGGGAGCGCCTGCATTCCACGGGGGCCACCTGTTCTTCCTGTCATCCTTAGGACATGCAGGACCTTCTGCCTTACTCTCCTCGCATTCCAGGCTCAGAACAGGTTGGTGCTCCTCTCCTTTTCTGGGTAGCCCTTCCGCTACCCCCCTACACCCACCCCACACCCCGTGCCCTCTCGCTGTGCTGCTCCTGGCAGCCATGGAGGAGGCAGAGTAAGAGTCCTGTCCGCAAGGTCTCCCTCGGATAGGAAAGGGGCTTCGCAGAACTGTAATTAGGGGGCAGGTGCATTGGGGGATCTTCGTCCCGGAAGCTTCTGAGGAGCCACAGCTTGGAGTTTTTGTTGCAAGCATCCCTGTGTTGCCCCTGGACGTTCCATCGCTTCTTGTGGAGGGGGATCAAGCAGGTGGTGCCACTTGTTTATCCCTGCAGGGTTTGAACCAGCCAGCCGTATTCATGCCATGCTTCTCCTCCCTTTTGGGGGCAGCGTCTGAGCCTTCGTTCAGGAGCGTCATTTCTCTGCCTCAGTGCTGCTCGTTCCACTGCTGCGATGTGCTGATTGGTTTGCACTGAAGAGGCGTTCATGGTGCTTGGAGGCGGCATCCGGCCGCACTTGCCTGGCCCTGGGTCCTCTTTCCACAGGGGCTGCTCCCTTGGGCAGTGGGCCTTTTGAGTGCCGCCTGGCCCCGCCACCTCATTGCTCCTTTCCTCTGGTTCAGCTCACCTAATGGGGCTTTGCATGAGAGTTCTGGACAGTTGCTGGCAGGGGTTAAAAAATTCAACGTCTCCTTTCTTATGTTCCTCCTGCAGGGTTTTGTTAAAGATGTCCATGAAGATTCCGTCACCATCTCCTTCGAAAACAAGTGAGTCCAGACAGTGATGTAGCTCAGTTCTCTCCTGCAGAAGACTTCCTGGAGGGTGGGGGGTGGGTGGGGGGCAGGGTCAGCATCCGGCCAGAGCAGCAACATCGTTCAGAGCTCTTTTTTTCTCCAGGGTGTGCTCTGTTTCTGGCCCTCTGGGTCCTGCTGGGTAGCAAACCCCACCATTCCTTGCCATGGGCAGGACTTGCTCCCTTCCCCCCCCACTTGTTCTTTTTGAGTCATCTGATACTGGCAGGAGCCACCCCGGTGACAAAAAGGGTCTTATTTTGGTCCCTGCCTCCATGATGCAAGCCTCCTGCAATCCAGATGGAATGCTGCACTGAGCCGGTGTCTCCAGTTTGTGCTCTTTTTATTGTTGTTGTTGTTATTGGGCATTTGGGGGGCATTGGGTTCTTTTTGTCATGATGGCCCAGAAGAGTGTTGTTAGTCTGTGGAACTCCCTGCCACAGCAGGTGGTGATGGCATCTGGCCTGGATGCCTTCCAAAGGGGACTGGACAGATTCCTGGAGGAAAAGTCCATCACTGGTTACAAACCATGATGGAGATGTGTGTCATCTCCAGGCTTAAAACCAGGGTACTTCAAGGACAGGGGAGTGGTATCAGGAGACAGGTATCTAGTCCTGTGTGCTTCCAGACGCATCTGGTGGGGGCCCCGTGAGATACAAGAAGCTGGACTGGATGGGCCCTTCTTGGCCTGATCCAGCAGGGCTCTTCTTAGGTTCTTATGAGTTGCTTGCTCTTGCCACCCCCACTGAACGGTGCCCGCTCTCCTCTCCTGAAATGTTCCTGGCCTTGCTTAACTCTTCTGGAAAGGGGTGCCTTATGCGGAGAGCGCTGGGAGCTCCCTTCTGTGGCTGCCGGATGATGGCTCCCTCGGCCCCCAGGCTGAGCCTTCTGCCTCCTTGCTTGGAGGATGCCAGGCTTGATTGGCAGGGACAAACCACCCTCCCACCCACCCACCCCTGGCTGTACGTACACCTCTGGAAGCTCTTTGCTTCTCAGCTGGACGGTGCTAAGTCTTGTCCAAGCGCCGAGTCTGCCGAGACGGGGCGAAAAGAAGGCCGAGTGGCCTTCTGATTGAGCGGCCCCGCTGCCCTTGTTCCAAGCGATAGTCTTTCAAAGAGGACAGTGTGGTGTAGTTAATGCCTTTATATCCCTGGGGCATTTCCTCCCCGGAAGGGGTTTATAGTTTTAAGAAAGCAAAACGGGGCAACCCAAGGAGGGAAAGGAAGGTCCCAAGGTCTTTGGCCTAAGCTTCCTTTCTCGACAGCGAGTGGGGGGCGGGCTTACAGCGTCTCCCTTCACCTCTCTTGAGTCAACGATGATTCCCTCCCCCCCCCACCACCAAAAAAAAATTGTGCCGAGATGCGTTTGAAAGGCTCCTCTGTTTTCTGGCCGAGAGGGAGCCTGTCTGCCTCAGCAAAAGCCGTGTCATTGTCTCTTCTCCCCCCCCCCCGGGTGGTAAACATGACGCAGCATCAAGGGACACGGGTCTGCCTCCTACGGCATGTCTGAAGGAGTCACCAGCGGGCCTGGGTCCTCGCCCTGCGGGTGTTTCCCTGCCAGCGGGGGCTTTTTCCCAGAGGGAAATGTGTCTGTGCTCCTGAGAGGCAGGGTGGGGGTTTGCGGCACAGGGAGTTTAGGGTGTCTCTGGGTGTGAGAAAATGCATGTGGCTCAGACCCCTGACTCAGCAGTGGGGCTGCAGTGAAGTGGGGCTTTTTTTTGGGGGGGGTTGGGGGTTGGAAGGAGAGCCCCAGGCTGCTTTCAAAGGCCACGCCTGAGCATCTGAGACCTTCGGGAGCCCCGCAGCAGCAGCAACAGCAGCAGCTGCTGCCTGAAGGGAAGGAAGCCAGTTGGGATGCTGCCCCCCCCCACAGGCCAGCGACGGCTCCTCTGTGCTCCCAAAGTTCCCGGGATCAAGGTTGCCCTCGGTCCTGGAGCGAGAGGGCTGGTGCTGGCCGGACTCGAATTCCCCCTGTCGGGCAGGAGGGGCCGGCCGTGGCCGCTCTGCTGATCGGCCCAGAGAAGCCAGTCGGCCAGCCAGCCAGGCAGGCAGGCAGGGAGGAGGCTGGCCGCCTGCCAGCAGCAGCTTTGCCTGGCCTCCCGGAGGGATCCCCGCACGGTGGCAGTGGAAGGCGGGAGGGCCAACGGTGGGTGAATTCGGCTGCCTTGACGGAGGTGGCCTTGCAGGACCACGGCCAGTTCCCAGGGTTCCGACATGAGAGACACTCCAGCAGGAGGATCCCAGCAAGGAGTGGCCTGGGAAGCCCCCTCGCGGGGCGTCTCCTTCCTTGCCCTTGTCCAGCCGTCCAGCCGTGCAGGGCCTTTGAGATCGGGGACAAGGGCCCCGCTTCCCTGCCATCCTCCTGCCGGCACTGAGAGTTGCCTTCCAAACCCTCTGGCGTCTTTGGTCAGGTTGGTTTCCTTTGTGTTCCAGCCGGGGTGGTTGCCTGGTGCCTTCCAACAAGACCTTCAACCCATGAATGCTTGTCTAAAAAATTCATTCTCTTTATTCCGTCTGATCGTGCCCTGGCAAGCTAGCCTGTTTGAGAGTTAGTGGTGGTGCAGCTGCCACTTCATGGTCAACTGGAGGAGGAAGGAAAGGATAGTTTCATTTCCTCTCTCCAGAGCCTGCGAATGGTTTTCCCATCAAGAAGGGGTGGGTTCCTTTCAAACTGGTGGTGGTTGACTCATCAGGGGCATGCCTGGTTTAAAAGGCAGAGGCCTTTAAGAGAGCTTCAGGCAACCACCTGTCAGGTATCCTTTAGATCCCTGCTTTGAGCAAGGGGTAGTAGACTCTGTGGCCTTATAGGGCCCTCCCGGCTTCATGGTCTAAGATTTCTTGCGGCACACAGGGCCGCCACGCGTGGCCCGCTGCTCTAGGGCCTCCATTCTCAGCTGGGGGAGCAGGAGGAGAGGCAAGAGTAGCCACGATGCATGACTAGCTGGCTGAAGGATTGGACCCAAGGTGCCGGCCACTGCCATTTGGGTGGGGTTTTCCCTTCGTCATATGGATCGCCCCACCCCCGAGCGTGCTGTCTTTCTCAAGTCTGTTGAATGTTCCTTGTTTGACGGGAAGGGGTGGCTGTGCAACCCTTTTCCTGGAATCCGCTCTCTGCCTTTTTTCCTAGCTGGCAGCCAGAGAGGCAGATCCCTTTTGGAGATGTACGGCTCCCACCGCCCGCAGATTACAGCAAAGAGATTTCGGAAGGCGACGAGGTGGAGGTGAGTTCAGGGTCCTTGGGACGGCTCTGATTTGGGGGGAGGGGGGAGTGAATGCCGAGCTGTTGGGATCCTTTAATTGGCCACCTTAAAAATGGTTTTCTTCCTCTAGGTGTATTCCCGAGCCAACGAGCATGAGCCCTGTGGCTGGTGGCTGGCCCGGGTCCGTATGATGAAAGGAGATGTAAGTCTTGGGATCAAGTCCCGCCGACCCTCAGGGGTTTGGTGCTGGGGCCGATGGGCCTCTCCCCCCCCCCCCCCGAGGGGCATAACCCTCTGGGGCTGGAACGCAGCTGAGCACCTGGTGTTCCCGGCTACAAGCTGTGATGAGGCATTCTTATTATTAACTACCGGATAGGGCAGAGTTTGAGGCCTCTGGCTGCAGCGCCAGAGAGTGGAAGTTAGGTTCCCCAGCGGGCCTCCTGGAGAAGGAGCCTGGACTCTTCTGGTCCATGGGGTCCCTTGCAGATTGTCTTCTGCAGCTCAAAGATTACAACTGCTTCTCTGCTAGGCAGTTCCTGGTAGACAATGCTTGTGGATCCCCCGCTGCTTGGCCTCCAGCTCAGGGTGGGCACCGTGAGGTCCTGGAAGGAGGGCCAGGCACTGCCCTTGGGCTTCTGCTGACTCTACCCGGTGGCTTCTGCTCTTTTTAACTCTGGGACAGGCAGACATTCCTGCCCGAGCCCAAAAGCAGGAGGGATCAGCTGGTGCCTCCGGGCGAGCAGAGCTCAGTCTGGGCTACCAAGGTAGAATTTTTTTATGGGGTTGGGAGGTCATGACACTTGGCAGGGGTTTGGAGGGACACCCGAAGGGAGAGGGAAGGGCCTGCCGTGGCACACAGTATAGAAATTTGCCCAAGGGGTCCTCCACAAGGGAGCGTGCAGGCAGGATCCCTCCAACCTCAGGAACCGGGCAGGGAGGGAACACCCCCCCCCCAAAGTGCTCCTGCCGCCTTGGCTCTGGGTGCTCTGCCAGGGCCCGGGGCAGCTCCGAGGGTCTCTCTCAACCCACCCCCCACCCACACCCCTTCTCTCACAGTTCTACGTCATAGAGTACGCCGCTTGCGACGCCATCTATAACGAAATCGTCACGCTGGAGCGGCTGCGGGCCGTGAATCCCTGCAAAGTGGCCACCAAGTGCAGCTTCTTCAAACACACCATTGCCGTCCCCGAGGATCTCAAGGAGGCGTGAGTGACCCCGGGGGGTCTCCTTTTTTTTGGGGGGGGGAGGAGAGAACGACAGCAAACAGCCGCAGAGCACCGTTTCAGTTTGGCCCTTGCCTTTTGTGCGTTTCCCAAAAGACTTGGGCCGCAGGGGAAGAAAGGTCAGCCCAGGGGGCCGTCTTTGAAGCCTTTGCAGGGACCCCGGACGCTGTGCTTTTTTTCCAAACCTATAGAAATCATACTTTTTAGTGCCTGTGCTTGTGTGTGAGCTTTCTGTCAGAGGTTAGGAGTCGGGAACTGTGAGCGCAGACCCTTAATGTGGCTTGGATCACACGCGAATCTCCTGAATCGGGGAGAGTGTGAAGCCTATTATTTATTTATTTTATTTATTTGACTTTTATACTTCCCATCTAGCCCTACGGTTACTCTGGGCGGTTTTACAACATGGAATCTCATGACAAGCTAACAAAGGAATACGTTAAAATAAAAACCAAAATACAAGGCGCATACTAAAACAATATACACAAATCAACAACAGTAAACTAAAATGAAGATAAAAATAGCAGGAGACTGATAAAAACAGGGGGGGGGAAGAGAGAAGATAAGTGGTAAAATGAATTCTTAGCCTAGCTCAGAATGCCTCAGTAAAGGGGAACGCAGAGGTTTCAGCGCAAGGAGGTTTCGGAGCAGGAAAGCAGCTAGGAGGAGGAAGGGCTGTGTGTGTGTGTGTGTGTGTGTGTGTGTGTGTGTGTGTGTGTGTGTGTGTGTGTGTGTGTGTGTGTGTGTGTGTGTGTGTGTGTGTGTGTGTGAAACAGCTCATTTCTCTCTCGATTCTGCTCCGCAGCTGCTCGAATGAGAATGTGCACAAAGAGTTCAAAAAAGCGGTGGGAGCCAACTGCATCTTCCTCAGTTCCACGAGCAGTGAACTCGTTATCCTGGTAAGGACTCCTCCTCTTTTTATTTTCCAGGCAAGTGGCTTGTAGGGTTGGCTGCGGCTGTGGTGGTGGGTTCGGTGGGTGGGTCTGAGTTGGACCTGCTGAAACTGGCCGCTCAGGATTAATACAGTACTGCAGTCATCAACCCCCCCCCTGCCATTTCGCGGTTCAGGTACTGCGGTCCCACTACATTGCGGGATTGCAGTACCTGCACCTCGGAGCCACGTTGGGGGGGGCGATTGGGTCGCTCTGCGCCGCGCCCCCCCTCCTCCGAGAAGTCTCAGAGCCGCGTGGGGGGCAGCGGCGGGAGGTGATCGGGTCACTCCGCGCCGCCACCCCCCCACGCTCCTCCAAGAAGCCTCAGACAGGCGCGCAATCGCCCCCAGGCGCCACCCCACCCGCTTCCGCATATCGCGGAATTTCATGCATCGCAGGTGGGGTGGGTCCCTAAAATCGGCAGGGGGTGACTGTACTCTCTCTCTCTCTCTCTCTGAAACTCCTGCTTGGGAACGCATGGCTCTTGACTCCACTCTAGTGGCAGAACCTTAAAAATTGTGGCGCGTCAGGAACGTTGAACGCCGGGCAGTCCAAATCCCATTTTTGGTCCCTCTGCCCTGTTTTGACTTCTCCGAGTGGCAGCATCCACTCCTCACGGTTCCAGCCGGGACACATTCCCACTCCGACCAGGAGATCCATGGCACCTCAGCCAGTGGTGGGAGGTGGGGTCTCCCACCTGTGAACTAACTGGGCCCAACCCTTCATGCCTCCCCAGAGTCACACCAGTGTGTGTGTGTGTGTGTGTGTGTGTGTGTGTGTGTGTGTTTTTCCATAAGTGGCCGAAAGTTGGAGCCCAGCTCCAGCCATTCAGGAATGTGTTCTTCCTTGTGGGTTAAGTCCATCAACGTTCTCTAGATGCGGCACGTTTCCCCTCAGAGGAAAGCCACTCTTTGCCAGAGGGGTTTTGTTCTTTTATTCCAGAGGCTTTATCATAAGAACCTAAGAAGAGCCCTGCTGGATCAGCCCAAAGGCCCATGTAGTCCAGCTTCCTGTATCTCACAGTGGCCCCACCAGATGCTTTTGGAAGCGCATGAGACTAGATCTCTGTCTCCTGATACCACTCCCCTGCATCTGGCCCTTGAAGTACCCCGGTTTTAAGCCTGGAGATGACACATCTCCCCATCATGGTTTGTAACCTGTGAGGGACTTTTCCTCCAGGAATCTGTCCAATCCCCTTTGGAAGGCATCCAGGCCAGAGCCATCACCACATCCTGTGGCAGGGAGTTCCATAGACTAACAACGCGCTGGGTGAAAAAATATTTTCTTCTGTCTGTTCTTACTCTCCCAGACCTCATTTTGAGTGGATGTCCCCTAGTTCTGGTATTTTGTGAGAGGGAGAAGAGCATCCCTCTATCCACTTGACTCATGCCCTGCATTATTTTGTATGTCTCAATCATATCCCCCCTCAAGCGCCTTTTTTCCAGACGAAAGAGCCCCAAATGTTTGAGCCTTTTCTCATAAGGGAGGTGCCCCAGCCCAGTCATCATTTTAGTCGCTCTCTTCTGCAAGGCCACCGTCACTGAGTGCTTTCACTGTTGTTGGGTTGGGACTTTAAAAGTGCCCATCTGTCTCTGGGAGCTGCAGAACTGGAACCTGATAGTGGAAGATTGCCTGCACTCCTTGGTGTGCTTTCTGGTCAGTCCCCCCCCCCCGGGTGGTGTGGCTTTGTGGCCCCCCCCCCCGGTACTAGAGCACAGAGCTTCGAAGATTCCTTTTTAAAGCTCTTTTTTTTTGCCTTGTTCCTTATTTTGCAGCAGAGTTTGCAAAAATAAGTCATTGCAGGATGAAAATACGTGCAGATTGCCTGTTTGGTCTCCTCTGGCATCCAGTTTTGATCCTGATCGTTAAACACACAAAAAAGGAGCAGAAATAATAGGGGGACATGCTTCCTTTGCTACTTAGGGTCTGTAAGACATATGGCACAGCACCTGAAAAGTTCCTTCAAAAGTCTCCTAAAATGCCCTTCAAAAGGTAACTTTTGAAAGAAAGAACACTAGAAACTGTTTTACTCAGTATCCTTGAGAACTAATGTTGCTCATTCGGTAATTCATGAAATATAATAGCCGCCCAGAGTTCCGCCCGGAAGATGGGCGGGATAGAAATATAATAAATAAATGAATAAATAACTCAGTTACAGTTTTGCTATCCAGATGCTGTTGCCTTGCAGGTAAGTTAGCTTCCTTGCAACACTTGAATTATAATGGTGGCCGATCATGCTGGTTGTCTTGGCCAAACCAGGGGTTTGCTCCTTAAGATTTTGAGGGAGCTGGTTCTTTTCCCCTTGTGAATCAGTGTCCCGTTGGATCTGTCAAGGCTTCTTGGTATGTGTGTGTGTGTGTGTGTGTGTGTGTGTGTGTGTGTAGGGGGTGATGGTCAGGGCATTGTTGACCTGCTCAGGTTCTTTCTGCTTCATGGCGGGAAGTCAGCTGATGGGTGTTGTTTCTTCTCTCCCCCCCTGCCCCCCGCCCGCCGCCGCAGTCCACGAACGAATCCACCATCAAGAGGGCCTCCCTCCTGGGGGACATGCACCTGCGCAGCATCCGCACCAAGCTGATGCTGATGTCTCGGAACGAGGAGGCCAACAAGCACTTGGAGGTAAGGATGCTCCCGGGAGGCGAGGCTCAGGGGAAGGGGCGGTTTTTTGGGGGGGGGGGGGGGCCTGGGGTGAGCTGTGCATGCCAGCCTAGCACTCGGGGACTTGGCCAGAAGCACTTGCCGTGTCAGCCCGGAAGGGCCCCCTGGGTGAGCGAGGGGAGGCAGGCCATTTTTGCTGGGATGAGGTGCTTGAGGAACGCGGGGCCTGGCGTTGTGGGGCTCTGTTTGTGCCTCTCGTGACCCCGACAGAAAGGGGGGGGTGCATCAGGCCCTGCGTCCTTCCTGGCCTTCGTCTCCAAGGTCCCTCGGCCTCCCAGCAGGGTCCGCCTTCCTCCAGGTGGCTGGGAGGGGGGGGAGGGGGAGGCCAAGAGCCCAGGGGTTAGGGCAGGCGTGACCAAACTTCAGCCCTCCAGATGCTTTGGACCACAACTCCCACAATCCTTTGCCATTGGCAATCTAAGCTTAGACTTCTGGGAGTTGTGGTCCAAAACATCCGGAGGGCCAAAGTTTGGACATGTCTGGGTTAATGCTCTGGCAGCCGCCTTGTCAGCGGGCGGGGGCGCCTTTGAGCTGAGCCTTGGGGTGGAGATGCCGGCCCTTTGGCCCCACGGCACCTCTTTCTCTTTCCCTAGACGAGCAAGCAGCTGGCGTCGGCCTTCCAGGAGGAGTTCACGGTGCGGGAGGACCTGATGGGCCTGGCCATCGGCACCCACGGGGCCAATATCCAGCAGGCCCGCAAAGTGCTGGGCGTGACAGCCATCGAGCTGGACGAGGAGACCTGCACCTTCCGCATCTACGGGGAGGCAAGTGCCCGCCCCACCCTGGAGCTCCCCGTGGGTGCTGAGAAGGCCAAGACACACACACACACACACACACACACCCTGGGGATGCTGGGTCCTGGCTTCTCCAGGAAGGGTGCATTTCTGTGGGAGTTGGGTTTTGGGCACTGGAAGGGGAGTGCGGAGGAGCAGGCGGGTGTCAGGGCCTAGAGACGGGGCGGATGGGGACCCTGAAAAAAAAAAGCACCACCTTCACCCTTTGGGTCCCCAAAAAGTCACAGGCCTGGGTCACGCCATGCCCTTTTGCCCTCCCTAGACCCCAGAAGCCTGTAAGCAGGCCAGGAGCTTCCTGGAATTCTCTGAAGACTCGGTCCAAGTCCCCCGAAACTTGGTTGGTGAGTGGAGCCCCTTTCCGGCCCCTCCCCTCCCCCGGGGGGGGGGAAACTGCCCAGGGATCCTTGGTGCCTCTTCTCCCCTGCCTTCCCTTATTTTGTCCCCCCCCCCTACAAGGGTATCTCCTCTACAAGACATCAGCCGGGGTCTCCTTTGGGGTTGCTGGCGGAATCTCTTGCTTTTTGGAACAGGAGGCTTGATGGCCCTGTGCCTGGGGCTGCAGAAAGAGCCCCCCCCCCGGCATAATTTGTCCTCAAAAGCATGACTAAAAACAAGCAGGCATGTCCAAAGTTCTGCCCTCCAGATGGTTTGGACCACAACTCCCACAGTCCTTTGCCTTTGGAAATAACAGGCTTAGAATTCTGGGAGTGGTGGTCCAAAACATCAGGACGGCCAGAGTTTGGACATGCCTACGTAAGGGAACAGAGCGCAAGTGACAACTTGGCTACCTCGTTTATTATGTGAAATTCTGCCCCTTCCCTTCCTGTTACCCTCACCAACGCTCCCAGGCTGGGCACAGCCCCCTAGACCAGTGGTTCCCAACCTGAGGGTCGAACGACCATTTCACAGGGGTCGCCATGAGCCAGTGAAGAAAAAGGCACAAACAGCTTGGGTCTGGGGGACGAGGGGGAAGAAGGAGGAAAGAGTGAGTTACAGCCTGATAGGCTGGAGGGGATGTCAGTCAATGGCCCCGGAGGCTGCGGCTGGCTGAGGGTGCCTGTAGATAGAGGGATGTTCTCACTGGCACCTGTGGCACAGTGGCCTGCCAAAGGGGGCTTGTGGCCTCTCCCAAGCAGGGCAAGGGGGTCACCACAACACGAGGAACTGTATTAAAGGGTCACGGCATTAGGAAGGTTGGGAACCACTGCCCTAGGCCATAGGAAGGTTTCCCCCTTGCAAGGTTGGCCTCCTGCTTCCAGTAATAGAACAACTACTGCCTCAATTTGCCAGAAACAGGGCAGTAAGTCTTCCTAGAGTGTTAAGAAGGAACTGGGGCAACGGTTGGGAGGGATACAACTAAGGACCAGGCGTGGAAGCCCGTAAGCTGCCCGTCTTGGTCTTCCTCCTTGCAGGGAAAGTGATCGGCAAGAACGGGAAAGTCATCCAGGAGATTGTGGACAAGTCCGGGGTGGTCCGAGTGCGAGTGGAAGGCGACAACGACAAGAGGAACCCCAGGGAAGAGGTAAACAGGGACCAGCAAGTTTCATTGTTGGCCCTCTTCCCCCCCCCCCCCCCCGCCGCACCCACCGTGTTCTTTCTTACGTGCGTGCATGCACGGGGTCCCACTCCACCTCCTCCCTCCTTGCCGCCTGCTCAGCCTCATTCCGCCTGGGTTTCCATCTGCTGGGCTCTCTGCCCCCTCCCCCCTTGGTAAGAACCAGGAGATGACCTGCCCTGGTCAGCGGTGCCTTGGGTCCCTCCCTGGCTGGGCGTTGGACCTCAGGGCCCGCCAATCCGTGGCCAGCCACGTACCCCTGCAAGCGTGCTGCCATCACGTGCACAGCCAGGCAGGGCTCTTGGTTGTTCTGCCCTTGTGCGTAGGGACTCAGGCCGTTCCATCCCCTTGCAGAGGAGCAGCTTGCTTTCCTCAAAAAAGGGGAGCCGTCGGACTTCAGGGGCCTCAGACGTTCGGCCGGAGGGTTTTCTGCCAGCAGCTCTGGGGAGAACTCCGTGTCCTGGGAGCACGTGGCCTTCTGTTGTTGCTGCTGCTGCTGCTGCTGCTGCTGCTGCTCCAGTGGCTACCAGTGTGGCTCTTTTCCTTCTGCAGGGGATGGTTCCTTTCATCTTTGTGGGGACACGTGAAAATATCAGCAACGCCCAGGCGCTGTTGGAGTACCATCTCTCCTACCTCCAGGTAAGGGAGGCGTTGTCGCTTGCCTTGTCTTGGCGCCAACGATGGCTGTCCTTGGCCCCTCGCCGTGTGTCGCGGGTCGAGAGTCTTCCTGGGAGGCTGACGGTGGGGCTTGGCCTCTCCTCATGACCCTCAGCCCGCCATTTCTGCCCGCCCAGTCCTGTCCTGTAAGGCAGAGCAGTTCCCAAACATGGGCCTCACAGTCTTCTTGGCCTACAACGGCCAAAAAACCCAGCTGGCGCAGCCCGTGGCAAAGGCTTCTGGGAGTTTCAGCGCAAGAACGGCCTTCGACCCAGAGGGTGGCAGGGGGAGTTCCGGTGTCTGTGTTGCTGTGTTTGACTCGTCTCCTGCATCCAGCAGCAGCTGCTTCCCCTGATCTTCGAAGGCTGCCCAGGGAGGTCTGGGACGATGGGAGGGGGGGTTGCCCTTCTCCAGACGGACTCTCCCCACTCTGCCACCGCCGTGGGTTCGCGCGGGGCCCTCCTCGGCAGCTCCACCACCACCCCACCACCCCCCGGCTCCCCAGCCTTGCCCTTTCTCTCTGGCCAGGAAGTGGAGCAGCTGCGCCTGGAACGCCTTCAGATAGATGAGCAGCTGCGCCAGATCGGTCTCGGTTTCCGGCCTTCCTCCAGCCGGTCGGAGAAGGAGCGGGGCGGCGGGGGCGGCTACACCACCGACGAGAGCACCTCCTCCTCCCTGCACGGCACGCGGACCTATGGGGGCAGCTATGGCGGGCGCGGCCGTGGCCGCAGGGCCCCCAACTCGGGCTATGGTGAGTCTCCTGGCCTGCTGGCCGTCTCGGGCGGCAGCCGCCTTCTCTGGGATGGAGGGGGGGGAAGGGGTGTCTTGTTTCTTCTCAGGGGCCTCCTGCCCCAAGGATCCATGCTCCCCCCCCCCCAGGAGAGAGGGAACGAGGCAACCCCCCCCCCACACACACTCACCTTCCTACCCATCACGCTACCCTTCCAGCCACCAACTCGGACGTGTCCGTTGCCTCCG
This sequence comes from Phrynocephalus guinanensis, assembly GCA_037367245.1. NCBI lineage: Eukaryota > Metazoa > Chordata > Lepidosauria > Squamata > Agamidae > Phrynocephalus > Phrynocephalus guinanensis. Next base: position 1,436,491 of record CM074743.1, read on the forward strand.
AGACGGAGTCCGAAAAGAGGGACGAGTACGAGGGGCCCCCGCCCGGCGAGCAGCGCGACGCCCGCCTGGAGGACGGCCGCAGGCGACCGGGGGTAGGGCGTGGCCGTGGGCCCCCTCCGGCGCCTCGTGGGAGTAGCAGCACGAAGTACAGCACCTCCTCCATCAGTTCAGGTAGGAAAGACCCCCACTGGTCCCAGCGTCAGGGAAACCGTGCCCCACCCCCTTTTGCTGCTGCCCACAGGAATGCCCAGGTGGGCAGCTGGAAGGTTCCTGTGGGCGTGCAGAGTGTGTGTCTCCCAGTGGCCTAGGGCCTGACCTCTTTGGCACAATCCCAGGTAGTAGCAGGCTCATGGTTGACTCAGCCTTCCATCCTTCTGAGTTCAGTAAAATGAGAGTACCCAGCTTGCTTGGGGGGGGGCAATGTGTAGCCTGCATTACTGTAATTAAATTGTGTACAGCCCAGAGACTCCTTGAAGTGGTCTGGGGCAGTATATAAGCAGAACACTTTGCTTTGCTTTACTCTTCCCTCCCACCCCCTTGGCAGACGTGCAGGGGTTAGAGACCCACACCTGCCATATGCAGCTCTCCACACACCCACCTGGTCCCTGCTGCATCTCTGCCCCTCCTTGCCTGTTATGTTGGCTCTTTCGCTTGTCCTCCCTCCAGTGCAAGCGGGGGGGGGGGGGTGCTTGGCTCTTGTCTTTCTTTCCTCTTGAGCCCCCCCCCCCGGCCCCATAGAGAGGAAGTGGCTGGTCTTTTAAACCCAGAACTTCTGCATCTCGTCTGACCTCTCTACTCCAGCCTCTTTCTCTATCCTGATCCGGGGGAGAGGAGGGGAGACATTGTTCAAAATATCCTGTCGGAAGCTTTGGGAGGGATGGGGGGGGGTCAGTCCTGGCCCCGAGGCCTCCCTTCCTTAGGACAACCCCCCCCCAGCCATTGCTCGCTTCCCCAACGGGGTCTGCAAGCAACACAACAACCCTTCAGGGCGGGCCGGTCTCTTCCCTCGGCAGTCTTGAAAGACCCAGACAGCAACCCCTACAGCCTGCTGGACAACACGGAGACGGACCAGACCGCCGACACAGACGCCAGCGAGTCGCAGCCGATCAGCAACCGACGGCGCCGCTCCCGCCGACGCCGCACCGACGAGGATGCCACCATGATGGACGGGGCCCTCGAGTCGGACAGCGTGTCCGTCAGTGAGAATGGCTTGGGTGAGTGGCCTGCTGGGGCCCTGGTCTCTTCCCCTCACCCCCACCCCCACCCCAGGCAGGCAGCAGGCAGGGGGGGGGGCAGTGGGAGGGTTTTTGCCTGGAGAAGAGGCTACCGGCAGATGGGCCTTCACCGGAGATCCCAGAGAAGGAAGACGGGGGTTTCCTTGGGTGCAGGGTGTCATCCCACTGGCTGCTCATCAGGGATGGTTACCTTGCTTGCATTTCCCCTTCTGTAGGAGGGGGTGTCGATTTGGCAAGTCCTTTGGTGTCATTTTTTTGCAAACCACGACCCTTGGGGGGGGGGTCCCCAAGTGCCAAAATATCTAAATCCTGTCAGATGGGTGGTATATAAATCAAATAAATACAGTAATACGTCAGATGAAGAATGCCTCCGATAACAATTTTTTAGGATAACAAATAGCCTCTGAGGACGACTGTAAATTGGTGCAAAACAAAGCCAGCAAAATGAAAAAGTTGATCCAAGTCTGCTTGCGGTTTTGCAAAATGGGTCTCCGGAGGGTACGCAATGGGGTTGGGAGCCAGGGACACCTTGAGAAGGAAGGGCGGTGGTGGGGCAGGAGGGGAGGGTCCAGCAGAGCTCTATGGGAGTGTCAGCGCAGAACCTGAGCCGTGGAGGGTGCCGTGTGGGCCCAGGATCCTCACCTCACACTTGCCCGGACAGGATCTGAAGCAGCCAAGACAGACTCGGAAGGAAAGTGTGGAGCTAGCGGTAGTCTGGAAAGGGAGGGGGAGGGAGGCTGGGTGCTCCGTCGTGCTCTGCCTTCCACCTGGGACGGATCCTGACCGTGAGCCTCAAGGTACGCAGCGTGGCTCCTCCTTGGTGGCTTCTCGGGGGGGGGGCTTCAGGGCGTTTCTGGCTCCTTTGAAGGAAACCAAAGGGTGACTCAGGCTTTAAGGAGACTAAAGACGTCCTAAATGGCCCCGGGGTGGGCGGGGTGGGGTGGGGCCTTCCTGGGTTCAGGGCGAAGCCCGTTGGAGGGGATTCCCCGAAGGCAGGGTAACATTTTGGAGCCACGGGTGGGCAGGGGCGAATGGGGCCTAACCCTTTCCCATCAGCCCTCGCCATCATCACCAGTGGCCAGGGTGATGGGACGGGTAGTCCAAGAGCTGCTGGAGAGCTCCATTCCCCTTACCCTATTCTGGGGGTGGAGCCCGGCCCCTCTTTTAGCACCAGAATTTGACGTTCCGCCCTATGGAAAGGAGGGAGGAGGAGGAGGGGGGGGTCCCAAGGAGAAATCTCTGCTTCCAAAGGCATCCTGTTTGTCTAGGCGCCTGGAGGGCTCGGCGGTCCTGGGCCACCAAGGAGTGTTATGAATCTGGAAGTGCTCCGAGGGATACTTGGGGGTGTCATGCAGATTAGACCCTGACAGCTGCAATGTTTTTTTAAAAAAAAGAGAGGCCCTTTCTTGACATCTGTCTAGGGTCCGATCCTCTCTCGCTCGGTCCTTAGTCTTCTCCGCTTTTCTGTTTGCCCAGAGGAAGAGTCCAAACCTCAGAGAAGGAACCGGAGCAGGCGCAGGCGTAACCGCGGCAACCGCGTGGACGGCTCCATCAGCCGAGACAGACAACCAGGTCCTTTTCTGCCATTTCTCTGCCCTCCTTTAAAAAGAGGCTGCTTGCATGAGCTGCATTGTGTGTGTGTGTGTGTGTGTGTGTGATTGGGGAGTGGGAGGGAGGAAAGAGCCACCTGGCCATTTTGGCTCACATAGACACACAAACCGATTCCTGGTCTTCCATTCCCTTCCCATAGTCACCGTGGCAGATTTCATTTCCCGGGCAGAGTCCCAGAGCCGCCAGGGGCCCCCTCGCAAAGAGAGCCGGGAGAAGTCGACTGAAGGAAACACGCCGAAGCAGAAGGTGAGCCTGGCCGAGAGGCAGAGCGCATGTGCCTGGGTTAATTGCATGGATCAGGGGCCTAAGAGGAGGAGGAGGAGGAGGAGGAGACAGAAGGAGGGCGGAAATCTGGGCTTCCCAGGGGTAGCCAGGAAGGAAGGCCTGGTGTCCCAGCAGCCTCTGAGCTTTTCCCCCAGCTAACCCCCTCGCCGCCCGTCCGGCCTTCCCTTCCAGGGCGAGAGCAACAGCAAGGTGGCCAATGGCCCTTCGGAGAACGGGGAGCATGTGGCGGCCGGCGGGGAGGAGGAGGAGGAGGAGGAGGAAGAGGAGGAGGAGAACGTGGCAGCAGCCACCATGGTGAACGGGGTGTCCTAAAGCGCCTTCTGGGCCGCCGCTGCCGAGCCCCGCCTCTCGACGCAACAATCCTTACTTTTTCCACCTGCTTGCAACATCTTAACGAGAAGCGAAATAAACACCACACCAACCTCTCGTTTAAGAACAAAAACCATTATTTAAAAACAAACAAAACAAAAAGAAAAGAAAAATCCAACCAACCAACAACTCCACCCCGTCCCGAGGTAATTAATCTAGTGCTCGTCCCAAGCTTGCCAAAGATGGGGAGCGTGTGACCACTGCTCTTCCTTAACGCATCCTGGTTAAGCTCCAGCAGCCGCCCCGGGCAGGGCCCTTCGGAAATGGACCCCCCCCTCCCCTCCCCTCCTCCCAATCCTGCCTTGCCTTCCTCTATTCCTCTTCTGGGAGAGGAGTTTCTGACGCTACCTGAGCTCTTCGTCACCCCCTCCTCAGAGGTGCAAATGATCGAGGAGGCAGGGGGGGGTGGGAAGATGAGAGCTAAACTACGACTTTCATGCATCTGTCTTTGGTGACTTGCGATTTTTTTTGTTTTGTTTTTGAAACAAACGTGCGGGGGGGAAAGAAGAAAAAAACAACAACAACCGGCTGTTCAAACTGGGGAAGGGAGAGGGAGAGAAAAAAAAACCTGTGCCTTCTGATAATGCAGACACACAAACACACACACACACACACACACACATGCAGTGGGGCAGAGTGCTCTTGTGTTTTTCTTTTACTCTTCGGCTAGTTGAACAAGCGAAGGCAAGGATTAGTCCGGCCTGGGAGAGTGAACCCAGACGAGGAGGAGGAGGAGGAGGAGAATCCGTTTTGCTTCTTTTCCTTTTCTAAAAACACTGTGGAAGACAAAAGAGAGAGAGAGAAAGAAAGAGAACGGACGGGCTTAGGCCGAACAGAAGCAGCCACCTCTTCCGCTGCCGCCTTGCTTCCGGCTCAGCTGTCTCAAAGTATGTGTGTTTGTGCGTAGGGGAAAGTGGGGGTTTTTGATCTGTGGCGGTTGAGACTATTTATTTTTCACTGTACAGTATTTAAAAAGAGAATTAAAAAAAACCAACTCTTGAAAAAAAAAGAGAGACCTGGTTTGCTTTCTGTCCTCCTCGCTGCCCTATAGGCTCTATTTGGGGGGGAGGGGGGCGGTGGGTAGACGCCCTCCAGGAGGCTGTGTGTTTGCGGGGGGTTCCTTCAAGGAAACAAGACAGAGACTGTGATGAAGGTTTTAAAAGACATGGGAGGTGGGTGGGTGGGGGTTCCTTCAAGGAAACAAGACAGACCGGCCAGAGCGATGTGTAGGAGAGGGGCAGTGGGGAGCCTCGCCCTGCACGGTCAGCCTCGGAGTCACGCTGGTCCAAAACAACACCCCCACCCTCACCATTCTGTGCCTGAAGGGAGGTCAGACCTGGGGCCAGAAGGGCATAGCATAGGGTATAGCATAGAATATAAAGCATAGAATAAGAGCCTCGTGGCGCAGTGGTTAAATGCCTGTCCTGCAGGTAAAAACTGTGCTCACGACCTGGGGTTCAATCCCTGGTAGAAGGCTCAAGGTTCACTCAGCCTTCCATCCTTCAGAGGTCGGTAAAATGAGTACCCAGCTTGGGGGGGGGGGGCAATGTGTAGCCTGCACACTGTAATTAAAATTGTAAACCGCCCAGAGACTACTTGTAGTGGTATGGGGCGGTATATAAGCAGAACACTTTGCTTTAGAGCAAAATGCCAAGGCCAGTGTGCTGCTTGGACGCCAACCCAGTAGCACTCTCTGGGCGCTTTGTAAGATAAATCAGCAGGCTGATCCTGGGGGGGGGGGGGGGGGAAGGGGTGCAGCCCTGGCCTCCTCTCAGCCGGGTTGGATCACTCGGGCTGTCTGAGGGCCGGTGCTGGCTGGAGGACAAAGGGGGGGGTCCTGTCTGCCCACAGCTGGGGGTGGGAGTGGTGAGCTGGTTGAATAAAGACGAGAGAGGCAGAAAGAGCACAAGGCTCATGGCAACTGCATGGTGACGGTGGAGATCAATCAATTCTGGGCCTCCCCAGTTAGAACCTGCCTGAAGCTTCCCCCAGCCGTGGGTCATCTGGGACATGGGGAGAGGCCTGAGGCCTGGCAGCCCTCCCCCCTGCCTGCCTGCCTGCCTGCCTGCCTGGTCAGTGCAGGTGGGTGTTATGGGGGCTCCCAGCCTCCTCCCGCCTAAGGGAAGGGAGAGGATGCTCTGTCTACTTCAAGAGAAGAACCACCTTGGGTGGCCTGTGCTGGTTTCTGGTGGGAATTTGTCTTAGAGGAGACCTCAGTCGGGAATGTGGCAACAGCTTGCATCAACCTCTTGAGGTGCACATTAGCGTGGGGGGTGGGGGTGGGGGACTACCGGGGTGGGGTGGGGTGGGGTGGGGCTGTTTTGTTGCCCCTTTTTTCTGCTACCAAAAATTCAGGGTCACCCCTTACTGCTTTGGGTCCCTCTCTGGCGGGAGGCCAGGCACGGACCAGCCAGCGGAGACAGAACACTGTCTTGCTGAAAAAGAGAGCCAGCTGGGGGGATTCTCTTAAGAGGAGGGTTATTCTGGCAACCTACAGCCCTCCCGTGGCCACATCTCCCTGTGGGGCTGGCTTTCCCTTGGCAAACCAGGGAGATCTGTGATCCACCTAGAAGGCGGCAGTGAGGGGCAGGCAGGTGGTCCTAGGGGGCAGTGGGGTAGGGGGAGGAATTGGGCCCCATTCCATCTTCTTCCCTGGCAGATGTTGAAAGGAAGATAAAATCATTTTCGGCTGAAATGGGTGGGAGCGGGCAGGAGCCTGGCTGGCACTGGAGTTAAAAAGAAAGGCAGCTTTTAAAGGCTTGGGAAGTGGCTGAGCCGCAGGTTGGGGAAGCAGGAAATTAACTTGGAAGCACGTTTGGGAAGACAGCGGACAGACAGCAGGGCGCAAGGCATGGCCAAGCCACCAGGAGGGTGGCTGTCCTCTTTTCAGGGACGTCCGCTTATATATCGGCTCAGGGGCGGTTCCCCCCCCCCCCGCCCACCCAGCCCTAGGGCCACGGATCTCCTGTCACCAGCCAAGCCAGCTTTGGCTGTGCCAAAACCACTCTGCCGACGGTGGGGTGGCCTGGGAAGTTAGAGGCTGGTCTACCTTACCTGCTACAAATCAAACACCCCCTTCCTGTGCTAGAAAAAGACACTCTGCCCATGCTTCAGAACTCAGGCAATGGTTGGTGATTAAATGTGTCGTCCTGTTGGCGACCTGCTCCTGGCCGCTGCAGCTCAAGAGGACGGGATCGTGCCTGACGTGGTGATGTTAAAACCCACCCACCCCCTTGCCAAGAGGAAGGGGGTTCTGGTTGCAGCCCAGTACCTTCCAGACCCTGAAGGAGAGCCACTTCAAGAGAAGAGGGAGGTGATGATCCTCCAGAGCCTTCTGGCCCCAAATGCATGGGGGGGGAGCTGTCTTGTCCACTCTTCAGGCGCCATGTCCTCCTAGAACTTTGGCATGAGTAGCACGATCTGTTTTTTTATCTCAAGCAGCTGTGCTCACTGCAGACCATTGGCTTAAAAATTCTTAAGCCAAAATGTCCTTCTGCACCCAGGGCCACACTTCCCAACAATTTTGCCCTGAAGGATAACCGGCAGGAGATGGTGTTTCTCATTGCACAAAATCTGTCTGAAATATTGCACTTTTTTCTCTCTTCTAAAGTATTGAGGATTTCTAACTTTTCATTCATGAGCTGTAACGCAGCCACATTACTGTCCGGCTGTCCCAAGATATCTTCAGAATTCACCTGTACATCCACATTTCGAACGCTTCCAGATCCCACCCACCCATCCATTTGGGTCTCCACCGAGTTCACACAGATCGCAACGGGGGTGGGAAAGGAGCTCCGCCAGGTTATACCCACAGCAGGGGAGTGGACGCCCCCCCCAAGGAGAACCTCCAGCGCCCGCGCCATACCACCTGGCTGGGGAGGAGGCTTCCTGCACTACAACTCCCAGAATCCCCCAGGTGGACCAGTGGCACGGAGGGGGAGACAGGCTTTGCCCCCCAGATAAAAAAGCCAGGGGATGACGGTCTAGAAGGCAGAGGCGAGGTCTAGAGAAGGTGGGAGCTGCGGTCCAGAAAACAAAACACTTCGAAACGTCTCTGCTCCCCAAAGGGCCTTTCATCCTCGCAAGCCCTCTCTTGGGAAACCCACTTGGCTTTGTGGTGCTTTTTTGCAACCCATGCCTCTGCTACAAACGGAGCTATGCGTTTGCATGGGACTGGAGCCAGCCAGCAGCCCACCTGCCCAGCCAACCAGCCTCCCCTTCTGCCCTCTCCCGACAGCCAAAATGGAAAAAGGCAGGCCCAGTAACTCACCCAGGGCTGCCCCCCCCAACCCTGTCCTTGGGGGAAGGAAATGCTTGCTGATCGTTCAGGGGAGGCCCTGCCCTCCCCTCCGGTTCCCTTGGCTGAACCCAGCAGGCAGACCCATCAACTGGGGTGGGGTGGGCTCCCCTGGCAGCGCAGGAGGCCTGCAAAGCTCTCTGGCCAGGGAGGAGCCGCAACAGCCGCCAGGGAGTGACGGAGGAAGGCAGGGAAACAGGCCCTGGGTGTGCCAGCAGCATCCAGCCAGGGATGGAGCGCATCCCTGCCCTTGTCGAAGAGAGGGCAGAGACACAAGACGGCACGCACGTAGGACTGCACTGAGGAAGGGATGTATTTTGCGGCTTCTCGCGTCTTCCCACAAGGAGGACCCTGGGTGTCCCTCCAGCCCTGTGGCACCGGTGGGTAATTTAAAAAACCCTTCTCTGCCCCCCCCCCCAGCTCAGAAGCCCCCCCCCCATGGTTCCCAGAGTCCCCAGCCTTCACCCTTGGCTCAGTAGCAGCAGCGGCAGCAGCAGCAGCAGAGGCCCCGAGAGACGACCGCTGGAAGGAAAAGAGGACTCCCTCCTGGTCCGTTCTCCAAGGACTTTCCTCCTGGAAATCTTCCGTGGCTTTCCTCCGCTCGTCTCCTACTCCTTCTTGCGTTTGTCCACCGGGACGTTCCAGTAGTAGATCAGCTGCCCCGTGATGATGCCATTGCAGGCCGAGGAGACGACGAAGGTCAGCGCCATGAGGGGGTCCCCCGTCTCCTGGGAGGCAAAAGGCAAAGCAAGGCGGTTCCCCTTCTGATCGGGAATTGGGGGTGGGGACATGGCCTGCTCTCTGCTCGTGCCTTGGAGGGAAAGGCCCAGAAAGCAGGCCTTGCCCCCCCCCAGGGACCATAGGAGGAGGACTGGCAGCTGCAACGGATCCCCTTCCGGTTTCTCTTTCTCTCTTTATGATAGCACCTACGCTCTGGTACCAGAACCGACACCCTGGCTAGAAGCCACTGATGGCTGCCTTACCCTCCCTGTGTCAAAGTCTGGCCCACTTGGCTGCCCTCGTTACATCTCACAATTCCGGCCAGCCCTTCCTAAGAAGGGGACAGGCTCCTGGTTCGTGCATCCTGGGGTGCCTGCTGCCTGTAGCAACCCATGGAGGGAATGCCGGAAGAGCCCTCTTACCCCTGGCCATTGGCGCAGCTGGTTCTTGCTGGCCCAAATAATACAGCCACAAAATGCCTTTGTTTGCAAGGAACGGGCTGTTTTTAAAAAGTCCTTTCCTTGGGGACAGGATCTTATTCTTATTCGCTGCCACCCTCCTCTCTCTCTCTCTCTCTCTCTCTCTGAGACACGGGGAGTCCAGTGTGACCTACCTGGATGGACGTGAAGATCCGTGCCAGGGACCCTGCAAAGAGCAAGGAGGCCGTGATGGCAGAGAGTTGGCCCGTGTGCCCATTCCGGTAGTTTGTGGCTGCCTGGATGAGCTGTTGGGAGGAATGGAAAGACACGTGACTGGACTCTTCCCTGTTGTTCGCCCCGTTGGGTTTGTTTCATTCCATAACATGGACTCAAGAAGGCTCAGAGTGAGATTATTTTTAAAAGGTTCACAGTTTTGCTGGGCACCTCATTTTTAATCTTGCTGTCCTCAATTTTAAAGTTACAACATTAAAAAATAACTGGTTTTAAACAATTTTTTCTTTAAAAACCATATATATTTGATAGCTGTTGTGAGTTTTTCGGGCTGTTTGGCCGTGTTCTGGATTTTTTTCTTCCTGATGTTTCGGCAGACTCTGTGGCCAGCATCTTCAGAGGGCAAGGAGCTCAGGAAACTAGGAACTACAGAGCACAGAGAGAAACTCCTAGTTCCCTGAGCTCCTTGCCCTCTGAAGATGCCGGCCACAGAGTCTAGCAAAAAGTCAGGAAGAAAAATTTCCAGAACACGGCCAAACAGCCCAAAAACTCACAACAACTATCCGATCCTGGCCGTGAAAGCCTTCGAGAATACATTCATATTAATATTTATTGAGCACTTAAAAGTGGAAATGTTGACTTATCTGCATCAAGTTCCATATACCCTGCCACCTGTGCAACAGGTTTGAATCTCCACATTTGTTGTGGCCCTCCTCCTCACACAATTCCGAAAGATTCTGGACTGGGCCTTTCCAGGTGGCGGCCCGGAGGAGGGGAACAAGGTACCCGTTCACTGCCCCTGATTCAAGAAACTGTGCAGTTCCCAAACACAGAACTTTCATGAAAAAAGATCACGATGAAAGCCCACCCACAGCCTCACCACTGGCCTCTGTGAACATCTGCCCAATGTGGCTTGTTAAGGCAGACCGCCAGGAAGAGTGGACAGGAGGGTGGGAGGTGGACCTTCCAGCAAGGGCACACTCCATATCGGAGCCACGGGTGTTGGGAAGGCTTATGGGTCTGGACACGTTGGAGAATCACCAGGATGGGAGGCGCCCCTGAATCTGAGTCTTAAAATCCATCCCTCCTGTGCCTGTGTGGGGCCTGCCGCCCTCCTCTCTGGTCCTTTCTGTGTGTGCGCCACCTCCTGCTCCCGGCCAGCGTGGCTCCTTACCCTGCTGATGATGATGGAAGGCATATTGGAAGCCTGAAGCATGGTCACCACACTCGGGGGCGTGAGCGAGGACAGTAAGAGGGAAAGGACTCCCAGGTACAGAAGCAGGAAGGAGAGGCCTGTGCAGAAGGAACAGAGGCGTTACGGCAAACGGCTTCGGCCCACAAACGGGCAGGGTTCCTACTCGGGGCACCCCACTCGCACAGAAGATACGGCTCCCTTCAATTACGCTGGGGTGAAGGGTGCCCGGCCTCCAGGTAGCTTATGCCCCCAATAGCATAACTGCAAAAGAAGCTTATGCTCCCAAGAACATAATTGCAAAGCCTGAAGAGTTGATTAAAGAGAGCAGCTTAGGAGTTCACTGACTGATATTAACAGAGCACCATCCTCGGCTGCCGTGTGGAGCTGTGGTGCCAGGGAGGGGGCTACCTGGGCTGCCATCATTGCACTGGGGCCACCGAGACCCACTTTTCTCAAGCCACGTCCTGGAGATGAAGAGCAGCAAAGCTATTGAACATTCATTCAGGGATTGAAATATATTTATATATTTTAAAGTCCATGAGTAAGCAAAGCTGGGTGGCTCAAACCGGTGCAATTCAAGGGAGGCATGTACTGCAACTCTTCAGATATATAGGGCCAGTGAAGGCCTCCCTCACCTGACCATCGTCCACGTGTCACTGTCCCCAGAGGCCTTTCCGTCAAAAGTTTGGGCAAACGGTCCCTCAGTGCCCAGGCAGGGCCTCCAGGACGGAGCAGATTCCGTTGCCCCAAAGTTTGGGCAAAGGACGAATTGTTGGTTCGTGCCCATCAGGAGGCCACGCCAAGGGTAGGCCCATCCAAGGATGGGTCTTGCCAAGAGGCTGACGCCTCAAACCCCCACGGATCCCGTGGGGCTGGTCTCCCCAACAGACCCCTTCCCAATGTTAAGGAGGGCAACCCACGGAAGGCAGCCTAAAATGTACCTCCTCCCCTAAAACTTACCACGTCCTGTGTGGCCCCCAAAATGCTGTACTAGGAAGCCGATCGTCACTGTTTGGACCATCAGGAAGAGAGCCTCACCCCAGGCACTGAGAAAGAGAGAGAGAGAGAGAGAAAGAAGAAAAAGTGGGGGGGGGATGAGAAAACAGGAGCCGGAAACAGGGATCTGGCTGAATGGCCAAAACCAGCCAGTTTTCGAAAAAACAAATCAAATAGGGAGTAAACTCATTCCTCATTTTAGGCTCACAATTTCAGATGTGCCGCACATGCACACAAACACACACACCACAAATTGAGAAGTGGGAGGAAAAAGCAGCAGGAGCCTTGCCAAAATTGCTCTAAGCCCTTGTTCTAGTTTTCATTTGTTATTTAGAGTATTGCAGACCGTCTGTTCCTTGTTGGATCATTCCTGGGTAGTGCATTCTTTATTGTAGTTGACTGAGATGTTTTAGGACTGCATTTATTGTCTGTTATTGTTTTATGTTGTAAACTGCCCAGATTGGCCTTTGGCCAGATGGGTGGTATATAAACTGAACCATAGTGTCTAGATCAAGGGAAGTGACAGCACCAGTCTCTTCTGCTCTGGTCAGACCCTACCTGGAGTACTGTGTCCAGTTCTGTGCACCTCAATTTTAAAAGGATGTTGACAACCTCGAGCGGGTACAGAGGAGGGTGACCAGGATGGTTGAGAGTCTGGAAGAAATGTCTTACGAGGAGCGGCTTAGAGAGATGGATAATGTTTAGCCTTACAAAAAGAAGGCTGAGATGGGATATGATCGCTATGTTTAAATATTTGAAAGGATGTCATATTGAAGATGGGGCTGGCTTGTTTTGCATGGCTTCAGAGACTAGGACGCAGGGCAAAAGTCTCAAACTACAGGAAAAGAGATTCCATTTGAACTTCCGGAAGAACTTCATGACGGTTAGAGCTGTTCAGCAGTGGAATAAGATGCTGCCCCAAAGGAGGGTGGTGGAGCCTCCTCCTTGGGAGGTTCTTAAGCAGAGGCTGGAGGGCCATCTGTCGGAGGTCCTGTGATTTGGGGGGGGGGTTCCTGCATGGCAGGGGGTTGGACTGGATGGCCCTTGAGGTCTCTTCCAACTCTAGGGTTCTAGAATGAATGAATAAATGCTGACTGGCTGGTGGGGAAGGAGACTTGCCGGGGGCAGGATCCATCCTCCTTCTCTAAATGAAGGGCAGGAGGATCCCTAGCTGATGCTCTTAACTTGCCATATGTAAATTGCCCAGAGTAGGGTCTATCTATGCATTAGCCCGGCAGGGTAATAATAATTAAACAAAAAATTAAACAAATAAATAAATTGCCTGATGGTGGGACCCAGAATGCAATGCCTTCTAGATCTGCCAGTCCTGGGTGCTGTTGGGTACCGGTCTTTGAACTGTTGCCCCTAAAATGCTGTTTTGATTTTGTTGGTTTGACTTTCAGACTGCCCATCTGTCTGCCACTCACAACACAATCACGCAATAGCCATTTTAAAAACAGTAAACCAAGGCAACAAACACAACAGCTAAAGAAAATCAACATTAAACATCAGCACACATGCAGAAAACAACCTAAAATGAGCTAAAAATGATTAAAGATAATTTAAAGGCAAGGTGGCGGGGCTGATTAATATGCGCGCAGAGACAACAAGTGTGTTATGAGGTTTATAAGCTTCAGGAAGCCTCTCTGAAGACCCACGTTTTCAAGGAAGATCAGAAAATCCCCAGTGACGGGGGCCGGGGTATTTCGGGTGGGAGATTATTCCAGAGAAGAGGAACGAAAAATGAGAAGGCCTGATTTTAAGGTGTTCTCCTTCCAAGCCTCTCTTGGGGGGGGGGTCAATGTTCTCACCACCAACACCCAGCCTGGGAAGATAGAGAGTAGACGAGATGGCCGTTCCTTTTCCACCTTCAAACTGGTGCTGCTCAGCTGTCTTAGGACTTAGGGTATTGCCCGCACAATCCCACAGCTAACGTAGCTGGCACAAGGTTGGAAGAAGCTGGATGACCAAGCAAAAATGCTCCCCTCGGTTGACTTCCAAGGAACTGTGAAAAGGCCAGGCTCAAGCGAGGCGGGATCAGCCTCCCCGCGCCTCAGTGAGCTGGCCATCCGACACTGAGGTTCTGGATGTAAAGCCAAGGCGGGGGAACCTTCGGCCCTCCAGATCTTTTGGACCACAGCTCCCACAGTCCTTGACCATTGACCCTATAGGCAAAGGATTCTGGGAGTTGCAGTCCAAGACATCTAGAGGGCCAAAGGTTCTTCTCCACTGCTTAAAGCCTCCAAATACAAACATATTTTGTAGTATATGAATATATATGTAGTATGTGAACCGCGAAAAGGCAGGGGGGTTACTGTATAAGTTTGCCTTGCTGGTTTGTTTTTAGTTTTCTTAGTTATTTGTTTATTTATTTATTTATCCTGATTTCTCAAACATCCAATAAGACGCCATTCATTTTACCACTTATCTTCTCCCCCCATTTTATCAATCTCCTGCTATTTTTATCTTCATTCTAGCTTAATTTTAGTTTGTTGTTGATTTTATTTTATTATGCTCCTTGTATTTTTTGTTTTTTTAATGTATTTTTTTTGTTAGCTTGCCATATGATTCCATGTTGTAAAACATCCAGAGTAGCCCTAAGGCAAGATGGGTGGTATAAAAGTCAAATAAATAAATAAATAAATAAATAAATTTAGAATTGACTATTTTATTATTTTTTTACTTTGTGATTGTTGGAAACAGCCCGGAGTTCCTTTTGGAAGACTGGTGGTATATAAATGCATGCATGCATGAATAAATAAATGAATGAATTAATTAATTAATTAATTAATTAATAAAGCAAAGCAAAGCAAAGCAAAGTCTTCTGCTTATTTACCGCCCCATACCACTTCACGTAGTCTCTGGGTGGTTTACAGTTTTAATTACAGTATGCAGGTTACACGTGGCCCCACCACCAGCAGCAAGCTGGGTACTCATTTTACTGACCTCGGAAAGATGGAAGGCTGAGTGAACCTTGAGCCTGCTACCTGGGATTGAACCCCAGGTCGCGAGCACAGTTTTACCTGCAATACAGGCATTTAACCACTCTGCCACGGGGCTCGGTAATAAATAAATAAATAAATAAATAAATAAATAAATAAATAAATAAATAAATAAATAAATAAATAAATCACAACTGGGCGGTCACGGGAGGCTTGCTGATGGAAAAGGGCAGAGTAAGGAAAAGGGCCACCACTCCAGAAAAGGAAGTGACAGGCATTGGATGAAGGCTCCAAAGAGAGGGGAACCTGGCCGTGTGGGGGCCTGGGGGGAAGGGGAGGGGAGCTGAGCTCCTTCCACACCTGAAGGGGAAGCTGTGGGAGACGCTGTAGACCATGGTGCCGGTGATGGCCAGCAGCTCCAGCAGGATGGATTGGAAGCTCAGCCCCTCGGCGCTCTTGGCCCCCAGGATTTTGAAGATCTGCGGCAGCTTCACTGCAGGAAAGTGGAAGGAAGCGTGGACCATCAAGGAGAATTTTGGAATAACGTTCCCCTAAATTATCCCCTCCTAGCCGGAAGAAATAAGTACATCCACCACCACCCCCTGACCCCACTGCAAATGGGAAGCCCTCCTTGCTTCACCCTTCTTCCAAAGGAAGCCTTGGGTCCTTTTAAGGAGAAAGGCTGGGTTAAAAATATTTTGAAGGAATAAACAAGATGGCCACTGTCCACTGTCCACTGTAACAGCAGAGGGACGTGGCGTCCCACCACAGCTGGACCGTCTGTTTCCTTCTCTCCTCCTCTCTTTCTCCAGATACGTATCATAAATGTTCTCCCTGACAGCTCTGGCTGATTCCCACTTATATTCTGATAAAGAAGCCTTCCTGTTCACACTGTGTGGGGTGTGCACTCAGTGGGGAACGAAGCAAGCCAAGTCGGACTTTTTTGCTTTCCAGATTTTAACCAAATGCCTGACGCCACATAAAAGTATTCCAGGAGTCTGGAAATAATTTGTTTGCAATTTGAAGGAAGGTTTTAGAAACTCAGGTTGGGAACAGGAGAACTCCTTCCTGGCAGCCTTTTTCCCTTCCCACTAACTTACCTCACCTGACCTAAAAACTTCCAGCCCATGGGTTAAAAACTGGCGTTCAGGCAGCCAACATTCTGAGCCTCACTCCCATTACAAGTCATGTTACCTGACAGGGAAACAGAACGGTTCATACCCATGAGGGAGCCCGCGACGATAGCAAATCCGAGGCCCTTGCTGATGAAGATTTTGAGGCATGGAACTAAGGAATAAAAACGGGAAAGAAATAAAATTAACTATCTGCACCATATGTAGTTCTTAGTTGGTACTACCCTGTTTCCCTGAAAATAAGACCTACCCCCCAAATAAGCCCTAGCAGGATTTCTATGCATTTGTTAAATATAAGCCCTACCCCGATTATAAGACCTAGTGATGGGCATGGCTGTGCCTGCGCGCACGCGCGCGTGCACACACACAAACACACAAACACACAAACACACAAAAACACACACAAACACACAAAAACACACACACACACACACACACACACAGAGTGCACATTGCCCCTCCCTTTCAATCCATGGTCCTTCCCACCCACACCCACCCCTTCGCTTGGGTCAGCAACGTTATCCGTAGCATGTTTGCTTGCAGTTCCTGTTTCCCCCAAAATAAGACCTACCCCAAAAATAAGCCCTAGTGTATCTTCTTGGGAAAAAATAAATATAAGTCAGTGTCTTATTTTCAGGGAAACACGGTATACTTGTTCTTAAGATGGTTGTGTAAGTTCAGACTGTCACAAATGTACTTTTTAAAGGGAGCTTCAACAACTCAAAGCCACACAGAACTTCCCTGACAGAGTAAACATCTTTATTCCGGCACCAGTCCTTTCTGTGGGTGCATGAACCACCAAGAGATAAGCAAGAGGGCTATGATATTACCTGATTTTGGCTGGATTTTACCTAGATTTTAGGCATGCCGCCTAGTAGCTGTTTAAAGAATCAATTGGTCCAAATTACCAGCGTTCTTTCTTTCTTATTAAGTAAATCTGTAACCCTTGTAGAAGATGAGATACGAAGCAAAATGTGCTGTCACTGTTTGGGTCAGTTTTGTGAGAAACAAGCCTTTTCGTGAGATTTGCCAATGAGTGGAGCTTTTCCTAGTATGACAGAGACATACGGGTTTACAAGTAAGGACTGACCCACTGCTAATCCATGAGTTAATGTTGCAGTTATGGAAACACTTGGCCCTAGCTGGTTTGTAACAGCTGAAATCTGTTTGGAAAGCTCACTGCAAGTAGTGTACAGAAAATGAAAAAGTAAAAAAGGGGGAGAGTTATGCCACTGAATTATTGTCTTAAACAAAACAATAATCAGGACAAAAGCTAGTACCACATTAAAAAGCCATGCATGGTAAATGTAATTTTTAAAATTAAAGTACTAGCTATTATTCTGACTATTGTTTTGTTTTAAGTACTTAGTTCAGTAGTTAGTTCCATTTTTAATGAAGGTATACTACTTGCTTTTTTTTTTCTCCCAGGGGAGATAAAACAGGCACAGCAATTTTATGCAAGCTTTGTTTTTAAGGATGGAGAGGTTCTGTCGTACTGTCTGGATGATTCTGGGAGCTATAGTCCAAAAGAGTTTACAGGACTTCATATTGTGTCTTTTACAGAGATGTCAGGGTTGTGATGGCGGTGATAGGGAATAAAGTTTCAGCTTTATTTTCCACAGACTTGTGGCAGCTTTGCTAAATTCTATGAGGGAATAAACAGTTGGGAAAAGCAGAATTATGGCGATACAGGTTATGATCAAGTATTAGAAGCCTTTGCCTGTATTAATTATTATGATCATTGAGCTTATGATTATCGTGAACCCTGCATTTCCTGAAACAGGTTTTCAAATAAGAATAAGCAACAAATTTGTGTTTTTTTGGACAAATGACAATTCCCCAGCCAACGAGGCAGCCTAGGGATTCTACCTGGAGTTGTTCACTCCCTATTGGAACATCACACAGCATGTGTTGGGGTCATTCATACAGACAGGATATAATCTCTGGTGACAGATTTTATGGGAAGTGGAAGCAAAATGTCTGTGCATGCAGATGCCTTTGGTAAAAACAGATGGCAGAGGTGGAGGGATGCACTGCAGCAGCGAATGAACCTGGACTACACCATCACTGGATACTGATGGCTTTAACTGGTCCCCCTCTTCTCATTTATCATCCCAGCAACCCTGCAAGGTAGGTCCGGCTGACAGGTACTGCTTGGACCAAGGAAGGGATTTGAACTCTGCTCTCCCTGTGGTAAGCCCCTGGAGGGATGGCACTCATATTGCCCCTCTTGTATCAGGGATTATTAGCCCATCAATGACAAGGATACACTTAGCGTTCATCATCTGAGGAAAAATGTGGAACTAAAGCCCCTACTATGCTAATTAGAGCGCCAGATGTGGAGAACTGGCCCATGGCAGCTCAAAATAAAATAAAAATAAAAACAACTAACAGGTAAAACTGCCTTGGGACAAGGCTTCACTTGTTGGGTTTCTACCTATCAGATCACTATCGCAGCTTAGGGGCTACCAGGGGGGGGGGGAAAGAGCAGAGCTGACAAACACTTCCGCCCCAAACCAAAATGGCGCCAAATGACTTTCCCCCTGTTCCCCCTTATTCTATTCTATTTGTTTTTAGCATTATACTTCTCTGCGCAACTTCAAAATAAATGAAAGAACCTCGGACATTTCAGAGCACATGGTATGCTACCCGTTGGTTTAAATTAAATTAAGAAGTGGAAACTCTTCCGCCAGGCTGAAAAAGGGCGGATCGTGGGTCAAGGGCCACTTCCGCCGGTTGCCAACATGGCCGCCCGGGCACTTCCGCCTGTTGGCAAAGATGGCGGATGCCTCCGTCCGCCCACCACCAAGATGGCTGCTCGCCGCCCTCAAGGCATTTCCGCCTTGTCGGCGTCGCCCTGGCGACGGTGCCACGCGCCCCCGGTAGGGGGAGACTCGCGGAGGGCTCGACTCACTGTGCAACAGGTTGAAGCCCAGGATGAGTTCGTCGAAGCAGTGCTCCGGGAGGAAGTGAGGGACCAGCAGGCCCTTCAGAGCCGACGACGCCATTTTGACCGAGACTGGGCGCCGCTTCCGCTTCCATAGCGCCAACACCCCCTTCCCCTTGCGCATGCGCCAAGAGAGAACGCCCAGCGCCATGTGCGCATGCTCTGTGCGTCGGGGGGGGCCTTCCCCTACGGAGGCTGTTTGATCTGCGCATGCGGCTCCCGGAGAAACGCGGGGTGTCGTCATGGGACGTTGTGCGCGTGCGCGCTCCCCCTTTGGCTTCTCCGAGCTGGCCTCCGCCGCTGTGCCCTTTGCGCATGCTCCGGCCTGCCGCCGAAAGTGAAGGCCTCTTGCGCAGGCGCAGTTCAACTTTGGCTTCCCTGGCCATCCTGCCAGCTGACTGACTACTCCAAGGGACAAAATGGCTGCCAGGCCTCAGCCGCCATCTTGGCCCCCCAGCCTTGGCCAGGGTCCTGGTCCTGGTCCTGAGCCTCAGCAGGAGGAGGAGGAGGAGGAGGAGGAGGAAGAAGGAGCAGCAGATGAGGAGGAGGAGGAGGAGGAGGAGGCCCAGCCACTGCCCACTCTCAGCCGTGGCACCGTGGCCCTCTGCCTCCTTTACTACCTGCGCCTCCAGCGAGGCCGGCGCCTGCGTGAGGCTGCCCGCCAACGCCGGGCTGCCCGCCACCACCGTGCCCAGGCCCGCTCCCGCCAGCGCTTCGCCCTGCTCTGGCTCTGCCGCATGCTGGCTGGGGCACCAGGGCTAGCAGGCGGCCGGGCCCAGTGGAGTGCCCGCACCAGTGGTGGTGCTGCTGGTGGTGGTGGTGAAGATGGGACTGGCCTGCCCCGGTTGCTACGGGAACGGCGGCTGTGGAGCAAAGCCCGGAGCTCGGCCTTCTGGGAGATTGTGCGGGTCAAGGCCTTCAGCCCCTGGGAGTGGACGGAGAACTTCCGTGTCTCCCCTGGCACCTTCGACTACCTCTGCTCCGAGCTGCGCAGCGCCATCCAGCGCCGAGATACCAACATGCGCCGGGCCATCCCGGCTGACGTGCGCCTCGCCATGACCCTGTGGCGCCTGGGCGCCTGCACCGAGTACCGGGCAGTGGAGCAGCTTTTTGGTGTCTCCCGCTCCACCGTCTGCAAGATCCTGAGGGACGTTTGCGAAGCCGTGGTGGCCATCCTCACACCAGCCTACATCTGCCCGCCAGACCCTGTGGAAGTGGCGGCTGGCAACGGTTTCCCTTTGCCCCAGCTGGCCGGCGTGCTGGGCTCCCTGCACATCCCCATCCGCGCCCCCAACGAAAACGCGGCCGGCTACTACAACCGCCACGGCTGGCATTCCTTGGTGGTCCAGGCGGCGGTGGACTCCCGTGGCTGTTTTTGGGATATCAACGTGGGATGCCCAGGAAGGGTGACAGACACCCAAGTGCTGTGCACGTCGGAGCTTTACCAGAGAGCCCAAGAGGGCGAACTGTTCCCAGGAGGATCCCAGGAGGTCCAGGGGGTGCAGGTGCCTGTTTATTTGCTGGGCAGCTGCTCCTACCCCTTCCTGCCTTGGCTCATGAGGCCGTATCGGGACGAGGTCCTGACTCCTGCCCAGCAGCGGTTCAACGAATACGCTGCAGCTGCACGGACTGTGGTGGGGGTGGCCTTCGGGCGCCTGCGGGGGCGCTGGCGATGCCTCACCAAGCGCAACGACACCGACGTTTCCTTCCTGCCCACGCTCGTGGCCGCCTGCTGCACCCTCCATAACGTCTGCGAGGCTCGCGGGGACGTTTTCCAGGCATGCTGGATGGAGGAGGGGCAGCAGCAGCAGGAGCGAGACGAACACCCGTTCAATGAGGGCGAAGAAGAAGACGCTGAAGCCGTGGGGATCCGGGATGCCTTGTCATCAGCACTGAGGGGCTGAATGCTAAGACTGGGGGGGGGGGGGGCTTCCCTGGCTTCCCGATAAGTCCCTTTAATGCAGGCATGTCCAAACTTTGGCCCTCCAGATGTTTTCGACCACAACTTCCAGGATTCCAAGCCTCTATTTCCAATGGCAAAGGACCGTGGAAGTTGTGGTCCAAAATATCTGGGGGGGGGGCTGAAGTTTGGACATGCCTGCTTTAATGGGATTGAGTCGCCCTGCAGTGGCCATTTGTAGATTCACACAGAGCTGCTCCACAGGTAGAAGGCTCCCTCCAGATCCTAATACCAGCTTCCCTGGACAAAGGAATGGGTGCCTCTGCCTGCTTTATATTTTCCATTTATTTGAGCTACCACCTTCATCTCCTGAATGCCCGAAAGAATGGAAGGACTAGAGAACTGAGAGAAGTGAAGAATACTGTGGGGCGTAGATGGGGCAGGATTGTAATCGTCCTTGGGGTTAGATACTATGGTTAAGATCCTGTTGCGTGCATTCCACCTTGTAGGGCTAAGGACATTCTCATCACCAATGAGAAATTCAGAAATTAAACAGTCCTGACAGTGAAAGTGATGACGTAGGATCCTTGGTGCCTTCAGGGGAGAATCCTCACCATCATCTTATATCTGAAGGCCTGGAAGGGACCGTAAGGGGCATCCAGTCTAGCCCCTGTCAAGCAAGCACATATAGGGAATCCGGCTCCCAACCTCTGGCCCATGTTTGTATGTGTGTGTTGTGTTGCTACAGTCGTGATCGACTCTTCGTGACCCCACGTCCATAGAGTTTTCTTGGCAGGAATACTGGAGTGGCTTGCCACTTCCTACTCCAGGCACCTACAAGCACCTGGTATTCCCATCCAAGTACTAACCAGGGCCAACCCTGCTTAGCTTCCGAAATTAGGCGAGATCGGATGTGCTTAGTTTCTGAAAAAAATCTCTAGTGCTGATGACATCATCAGCCATACGGGCTGGAACTTATGGCAACAGGATTTTAGCCTCTAGTCTACAGTGTTGTAGATTGTGAGGGAAACTAGGATTGGTTGGATGGGGGAAATAACTGTGTTTAATAAAAACCTTCCAGAAATTGAATTTACAGCTTTCCTATGTCGTTTTAAGAACCGGTACGCTTCCAGTGCAGAGGTCTTTTACCGCTAGTTGGCTGGAGCTGCTTTTAGTTTCCCATCCAACCTTTGCACTGAAAACGCTTCTGCACATGGGTAGAATGTTATTTCCCAACCACAGTCAGACACATCTGGGATTGCAAGGGCAAGTTATGAAAGAATGGAAGACTTGAGTGGCTTATGATCTGGCTCACAAGCATGCCCCTTATCACTCCTCACAGGGGGCAATACTTGGCATGCAGCTTTCTTTTGAAAAGCAAAAGTAAACCAACAACCCACATTCCAAGCCCTTGTGCCTTGGCTGAGGGACCCGCTGTTTAGCTCCCATCAGCCCCAGCCAGAAGGGCTTTTAGGAAAGATGAGAAACTCCTTTATTTGTTAGCACTGATAGGGCCACCACAGCTTCCCCAGTCCAGCTGCAGTGTTTCAAAGACCGCATTGATAGCCATATCCTGCGAGCAGAGTGTGTGTGTGTGTGGGGGGGTGTCAATCGTTGTTAATACTCGTTAACACAATGGTATACTGTTGTTACCTGTAAATTTACTCTGGCAAGAGGTCAGGAAAAGGCAAACAGCTGATCCCAAGTCCAGTTTTATGATATGCAATAAGGAATCAGCCAGGGTCTTCCAGAATGATAGCTGGGTAATATTTATAATCTCTTTCTGGCCAATTCATATAACAAAAGGCCCAATCACCTTTTATTTACCTATAGTGTTACTCTTTGTATCACTGTTTGCTTAGCCTTTAGGGTCAAGCACCCACCCTTCTCACCAGATGTTCCTCTTAGGAATGTAGCCCCAGGGCCAAAAGCTTAGAAGATAGAACATAAAGAACAGCAGGGGAGACATATCATATCAGGGAAGACAGAAATACTCCACCTAAATATAGGAGAACCAATGAGTTTGTTTCCCTCCCCGCCAATTAGATGTAGGATCCAAATAATATTGTCCAAGGAGGCTGTATGACTTTATGACTTTTGTTTGTTGTGATATAAAACTATTTTACACTGTATGTTTGGGGTCTTTCTCTGCCATTAAGAGAAGACCCTAGCCAATTCCTTATTGCATATCAATAAAATTGGACTTGGAATCAGCTGGTTGCATCTCTTCCTGTCCTCTCGAAAGAGTAAATTTACATGGTAACTCTGCCACTCATCTGCTTTCTGCTGGTACTGTTTTGAAATTTAGGGACTCTCCTTTCTGTGTCAACCAAGGACAAAGCCATAACAACACCACACACACACACACACACACACACAACTGTTCCAGACATTTTCATTTTTACCTGTTTATTTGGAAGCAAACAAATTCCATCACTCAAGGCTCAGAAGGGATTACAGCAATCTGGGTATAACCAGGGAAATACATCTCTTATAACCAGAGAGGATTCACAGAGCCAGAAGGGATGAGAAGGCTCCGGGAGGTTGGGGAAGGAACCAAAGAGACACACAGGAGAAAAAAGAAAACAGCATTGTGAAATGTTAGTGAATAGTGGCCAGAACGTTAATGTCCCCTCAAATGGCCAATTCTCGGCTTATTGAGTGAAAAACAAGTCTCGCTTGGCTCCCAGAAAAGGTGGTCTCAGATGGCTGATGAATTGTGATTTTGAAACCTGTAATTTAAATCTTTGGCAGTTTGATCCAACTCACTCATCCCTGCCTCTCAGTTCTATACTGAGTTGTCCGTCCCAGCATCAACAGGAAAGAGAGGTATATTGAGCTACCAGAGAGGCATCAAGGGGGCTCCTCCAGTTTCTGGGCATCCCAGGCCCAGGAGTGACACCGTGTAGGGGCTCATGGAGGGACCCCATCTTCAGGTGCAGGCGCTTGCAGAGGCCAAAGAGGGCTTTAGAGGGTTTGGTACCCGGCATGGGCGCGCCGTCTCCCCACAAGGAAAGCAATCACGACGATGAGGATGAGGAGGCCAAGGAGAACGCCCACGACGATGGGCACGACACTGGAACGCCTCTGCTCTGGGCAGATGTCCGCTGAAAGGGGGGGGAGAGAGAAACATCAAATGAACGGTCCGGTGAAAAGAAGGCAGAGGTTAGGAAGAAGATGGAACATGGATAGGGAGACCGACGGAAAGGCCATAAGAACATACGAACATAAAAAGAGCCTTTCTGGATCAGGCCAAGAAAGGCCCATCTAGTCCAGCTTCCTGGATCTCACAGTGGCCCCACCAGGTGCGTTTGGGAGTGCACGAGACTAGATCTCTGTCTCCTTATTCCACTCCCCTGCATCTGGCCCTTGAAGTACCCCAGTTTTAAGCCTCGGGATTAAAGCAAAGCAAAGCAAAGTGTTCTGCTTATATACCGCCCCATACCACTTTAAGTAGTCTCTGGGCGGTTTACAATTTTAATTACAGTGTGCAGGCTACACATTGCACCCCCACCCCCAGCAAGCTGGGTACTCATTTTACCGACCTCGGAAGGATGGAAGGCTGAGTGAACCTTGAGCCTTCTACCTGGGATTGAACCCCAGGGCATGAGCACAGTTTCACCTGCAGGACAGGCATTTAACCACTGCGCCACGAGGCTCCTACACACATCTCCCTCATGGTTTGTAACCTGTGATGGAGTTTTCCTCCAGGAATCTGTCCAATCCCCTTTGGAAGGCATCCAGGCCAGATGCCATCGCCACCTCCTGTGGCAGGGAGTTCCACAGACTAACATCACGCTGCGTAAAAAAATATTTTTTTTCACCCAACCCATCCACTGGCGGATGCTACTAGTGGGATGTGGAAAGCAAAAAGTAGGTGCTACGGCTGCTGTGATAAATAAAAGGCGGGCGATAGCAATTTGAGCTGGATGTGAAAGGTGACCCTTTTGGGAGGTCAAGTTCTCTTCCGGTTTCCGAAGGGGGAGGCGGACCCACCAGGATGCAACGCGAAGGAAAGGAGGACATCTCCTAAAGCTGGAAGCTGCCTTGGGGGAAACCGCAAATGGCACCCAAGATGGGAATGGAAGTGTGAAAAAAAACCAGTTGCTCTCAAGGAGGACCTCCCGTGCCGGAGGGAAAGCTTGCCCCGTGACCCCAGATTCCGGGCCGCAAAAGCCTGCTTGTGAAGAGGAGGAGCGCCTACCGTCTCCGAAGTCTCCGTTTTTCAGCTCAAAAGCCTGGATCCGTTCATTCCGCACATTGAGGTGGAAGCTGTCGCTGACGGCCAGGCTCCTGTTGAGGCACTGGTACGAGTGTCCGAGGCGGGCCTCCAACTCGTGAAGGGAGGCGTTGTCCGCTCTGAAGGACGACTCTGGGGAGACAAACCAGGGGGGGTCAGCTTCTGAGACCTTTCCTAAACAGGCAGCCCAGCCTCTGTGTTTCTTAATTTTATTTTTATATGCTGTATTATGTTCTCTTTGCTTCGATGCTGATCTCACGACAGGGCACAGTGCTTTTGAACTACTTTATGACTTTTTAAAAAAACCTTTCTCAAATAAACACCTAACGGAGGAAAAGTGGAATGAAAATCAAAAGGGAATAGTGGTCGAAATGTCTCACAAGTAACTAGGATATGTGTTTTTTTTCCCCTTTACAGGATAAGGCTTGTTCCATTGGAACCCATGACCTCAAGAGGTGGTGACCGCTAGAACACGGGAGGCATTCAAGAGAAATTTAGGCAACCGCCCTGACAGGTCTCCTATGATTTGGACTCCTGCCTTGAGTACGGGCGGGTTGGACTGGATGGCCTTTGAGGGCCCTTCCAACGTCACTCTTCTGTGATTCTACAAAAGGGGATTTGTTAAAAAGCAACAACAACTCTTGCTCACAAGGGAACAGGTGTCTGTGTTACATGTCCTTCATTACTTCCCATCCTTGTACTTTGGGGAAGTAGCATCCCGCCTCGATCAGCCTCCTGTGTGCCTGGTTTTGCTGAGTAACAATGAGTAACTTGGAGTAACTGAGTCCCACCATAAGGATAACATTTCTGCATGTGTTAATGTTCATTTAATGCCAGGGAGGCCTTTGGGATTTCTTCTGAGTCACCCTTGGGTGGTGGAAAGGAGTCAGGGCATGCAAAAGGTCCAAGAATCTGACCTGTCCAGAGAAACCGGCTAGGTCCACCAGGGGAAGGGCTGGGCCAGGACATTCCTCGTTTCCTTGCCAGGCAGTGGGCGGGTGGGAAGGAGGGAGTCCATTGAGGCCCCCTGGCTTCCCCTACCTCTCTTCCCTTCTACCTTGGCCCATCAAGTGTAGGAGGTTAAGAGCTCCAAGGAAAGAGGTTAAATTTTGCACACCTAGAGGGCTAAATGTGGGTCGTGGCGGCTCAGCCGCCTAGAGCACTGAAAACTGTCAGCTGCAAAGTCAGCAGCTTGGCGGTTCGAATCCCGGGTGCCACGCAGCAGCGCGAGCTCCCGCTGTTCACCCCAGCTCCTGCCAACCTAGCAGTTCGAAAGCATATAAATGCAAGTAGATAAATAAGTACCGCCGTAAAAAGCGGGAAGGTAAAACAGTGTTTCCTTGCAGCCATGCCGGCCACATGGCCACGGACTTGCACAACACTGGCTCTTCAGCTTGAAAACGCAGATGAGCACCGCCCCTAGAGTTGGACACGACTAGCACACATGTGCAGGGGGAGCCTTTACCGTTTTATAGGGCTAAACGTGGCTTCTGTTCCAATTCCCTCACAGCTGCAACACCAACCTAACCAGAACCTGGATAAGCTACTTTTCTGGAGTATAATGCCCAGAATCCCTCCTCCTTTGTTACATCAAATATCCCAACCCTTAACATTTCTAAACAGTGCTTCTGTTTTGGTCCTCGGCACCAGTCCCCCCCCCCCAAGTGTGGAAGTGATTTCTCACTAGGAATGTAGTGATAATTATATAATTTGGGGAGTCATAAACAATGTAATCGGTAGTTACAATTATTTTTAGGCGTAATGAGTTAACACATAATTTACTTAGATGCAAGAAGTACTGTAACATTTTTAGTTCTTTTCCAAAGCTACTTTCAAGGGCTTTTTGATAGGGATTTTTTTTCAATTTTTTACCCCGTTTTCTAAGTGGCAAGAGAAGTCTGTGTTTTGTATTCCCCCCCCCTGCCACACATGCATGCTAGTCATCTCCGTATTCAAGCCGAAGAGCCAGTGTTGTGCAAGTCCATGGCCATGTGGCTGGCATGGCTGCAAGGAAACACTGTTTTACCTTCCCTCTTTTTACTGTGGTACCTCTTTATCTACAGTATTTGCATTTACATGCTTTTGAACTGCTCTCTCTCTCTCTCTGTGTGTGTGTGTGTGTGTGTGTGTGTGTGTGTGTGTGTGTGCTGTGTCGTTCCAGTCGTGACCGACTCTACGTGACTCCATGTCCATGGAGTTTTCTTGGCAGGAGTACTGGAGTGGCTTGCCAGTTCCTACTTGAGTTTCGAACTGCTAGGTTTGTATTTTTACAAGGTGCTAAATCAGAATTGGCTACTAGGGGGAACAAGATAGATTTTCCATGAATGTTCTCCCCCCACAACCCCATCTCAATAATGTACCAGTGTAACAAACGGCTTATGTGAGTAATGCTAACAGCAACCAGGCTGCCAAGAAATAATGAGTACTGAAATTAATTATTTTTAAAATATTAATCATCTGAGTTAATGATATAGAAGGTCACTCGGCAGGTCTTTCCACACAGACAAGAGCGAAGACCTGCTATGCAGTTATTAAGGATATGCAAGCTTTACCCCATACAAAAGGAGGATAGCCCCCCCACCCCACTCCGTTCAGAGCCAGGGTGTACCACTTAAATGACCTTACCTGTTGCTTGCTGGAACTGGTATGTTAGGTTGGCCTTGATCCGGCTTAGGTAGAATTTATTTTGAGTTTCGTTCTAGGGAAGAGAGACATGGCTTTGTTTTCCAGAAACACATTTGTGTTTTTTTCCTACCACCACCTATAATGCTTGCACGGACTGCTTCCCCTTCTGCATTCAAATTGTGTTGTGTGTGTGTGTGTGTGTGTGTGATTGCCACAAGCCTGCAGTAAGGTTTCTCTTGTGGACAGCCAAAATAAAAAGTCACTTCTCCAAATTCTGACTGCATGTCGCCAGAGAGTTAAACAGGCTGGGGGAAGGAGGAGGGCCCTCACTTTTAGCAACAGGGAACTTTTAAACGAGTTAAATCGATGTTTAGCAGGTCATGTTCAATCGCTCCAATAGATCTTTGTAATTCTTTCTGTTTCCTCCTTGTGTATATTTAATTCCCTAAGTTACTCCCCACTGCCCAGAAAGGAAGAAGTGTTTACTGAGAGTCAACTCAAAGGGGCCCTATTAATTTTTTTTTAAAATAGCCCACGAGACACACAGTGTCAAGCTAATAGCCCTGGAGTCCCCGGGTAAGATGGACCAAGGGCTCTGCTCTTTATAAACTCCCTTTTTAAAAGTTATTTCAAGGCACCGGCAATTAAACACAGCCAGCTGGGTGGTTTTGATTTTTTTTAAAATTTTAAATGAGGCCAGGTCAGCTGAGGGCTGCATATATTAAGCCGAGTGGCCTCATTCCTCTTGCTGTCTGCAAGTTATTCTGCCAGGGAGCATTTTCAGAGGGTTTTATGGGTACATCGTTTTCGGTAGAGATGGAAATCCTTTCTTTCTTTTTCCTGAGTTGCAACGCTCAGAATTTCAGCAGAAACCTTTCTCCATTTTTTCCCCACCACGTCTTCTTGGCTCTTGCATCACTGCCAGCGGCCAAGCCTAACAGAAGAATCTTTGCAGAAACGGAAACCTCTTTAAACCCAAAGCTCTCCATGCCCTTCTCTCCAGAAGGAGATTTACAAGTGCCGATGTACAGGGGGAGAAACGGCCATGACCTATGTTATAGGGTTCAGAGGTTTGGCTTTTCATATTCTGCAGAATCAGTTGCCCGGAAACCGCTTAGAGATATAAGTGTAGGAAATACCCCTGAAGGAACTGTAGCCTGGGTCTTCTGTGTGTCCTTTGAGAAACAGGACTGGGAAAAGAAACCAGCTGTTCTGTCTTTTTCCCCAAAGAGGTCTGTCTCACAAAAACATTTTGCCAGGGCCTCTCTCTCTCTGTCTCGGCCCTTGGATTCCTTCCTTCGCCTCCCCCCACCCTCTGCCTGCCTTCCCTACCCCACCCGGGACACCCCATTTCTGCACCTTCTGGAATGTGAAGAGCAGAAACCCCTGGGGGAATTGTAGTTCGAGAATGACGGTCTTGTCAGAGCAGCTCCCAGAGACACGGGTGTGGTTGGGCTGGACGGCGAACATTCCCCAGAGCTGGAGAAAGAAAATAAAAAGGAGGGTTGGAGGAGAGAGAAAGGGAAGACAAGGATTCCCCCCCCCCCAAATACGGACTGCCTCCCAATATGGGTTGGGGGAGTCCCCCACCACCATCCGGCAGTCAGCTTTTTTTTGGGGGGGGGGGACGACTCTGGGAGGAGCTGCGTGTGCATAACATCTGGAAGGGAACTGAGCTGAGGAAGCCCGGCTCATCTCAGCGCATTCCTGGGAAATTATGTAGGTCAGAGCGAGCAGAGAAACCGAAATTTGGCAGACGTTTGCAACTGAGCCAGGCATACATCCCACAGCTCACCTTGGCTGCCCCTGCCATGTTGCAAAAAAAAAAAAAAAAACCCGTCAGGCCTCCCCCACCGACCCCCCTTGGACTACAACTTCCATTATCCACTTGGGGGATGCTGGGGCCTGCAGTGTTTGCAGCGGCTGAGGCTCTTCCTTCTCTGATCTCTTGGAACACACACAAGCACAGGCACACATCACAAAAACAAAACGGGCCAGGTGTCCGTGACGAGCCGGGGGGGGGGAAATACACAGCTGGGGCAGAGGCGTGATGCTGGGGGGGGGTCCTCCTTGCCAAAAGGGAAGAGGAGGAAGCCACTGACTGGCACAGGAAGGGATCACAGCTCCCCCCCCCCCCCGCCCCTGGCTAGAAATTAAAACCAGAGTCGCCCACGACTGCCAAGGCCGGGCACAGGGATTTGCTTCCGTTTCAGGACCGAGGAGTCTTTCCTTCCGAACTCCTTGCGCTCTTGGCAAAAGTGACCCTTGGGAAGAGAGTTTTGACACGATGTGTGCCTTTGGGGGCCAGAATGCCCTCAAAACAAACAAACAAACAAAAACCTATCTTGGGCCCCTTGAATTCTGAGCAGCAACCATCCCCGAGAATTTTGGGGAGCTTTTGGTCACGAACCAGCAAAACCACCGACGAAACTGACACCCTATTTCTTGTCCAGGTTCAACCAGGCAAGCTGCAGAGTCCGGCACTCCCCCCAGAACAGACCTCGAAACCCAACCTTAGTCATGCCCCATGTGGTCCCATCCAAGAAGGACACCCCCCCCCCAAAATAATACCAGCAGCAGCAGCAGCACCCCCCACCCCCGAGAGCCACTGGGGTGCAGAGCCCACCTATGTTTCTTACCTGTTGCTTTGCCCGGTTTGTATAGCGCACTTGAAGCTCCAGGGCCATCTGCGCCCTCAGGCACACCACCGACCCGTTCTCCACCACGTACGTCATCACGCTGACAAAGGGCAACTGCGTGGGCAGCGGGGTGGGGGTGGTGGAAGGGTGCGACGTGGCAGGAGCCGTGGTTGCATTGGCGTGTTGAGTTGTGGTGTAGTTGTGGGGTTGGAGCGTGGTGCGGTTGTGGGGGCGAGGCGTGGCGGTGGTATGGGGATGAGGGGCCGTGGTGTGGTTGTGGGGGCGAGGCGTGGCGGTGGTGGTGGTATGGGGATGAGGGGCCGTGGTGTGGTTGTGGGGGCGAGGCGTGGCGGTGGTGGTGGTATGGGGATGAGGGGCCGTGGTGTGGTTGTGGGGGCGAGGCGTGGCGGTGGTGGTGGTATGGGGATGAGGGGCCGTGGTGTGGTTGTGGGGGCGAGGCGTGGCGGTGGTGGTGGTATGGGGATGAGGGGCTGTGGTGTGGTTGTGGGGGCGAGGGGTGGGATGAGGCGTGGCGGTGGTGGTGGTATGGGGATGAGGGGCCGTGGTGTGGTTGTGGGGGTGGGCTGTGGGGGTGGTCGTGTGGGGGTGGTGGTGGTGATGGGTCGTGGTGTGCTTTTGGGGGTGGGCTGTTGTGTGAGGGTGGGGCGTGGTATGGTTCGTAACATGGTGGGGGGTAGTGGTGGGGTGTGGCGGGGTCGTGGTGGTCTTGGTGAAAGAGGGCACCAGGGTGGCCGATTTCTTTCTGTGGGGGCAAAGGGGGGCCTCTGAAAAGCCACCCCCAGAGCTTGGTGGGCAACTCGGTGTTCCTGCTGCCTCTTTTGGGCCCACCGTGGGGATCCCGTCCTGAGCAGAGAGCGAAACTGCAAGGGGAGAAAAAGACCAAGAAAGGATGGGCAGGTGGGCAGGTGCAAAAAGCAGCATCCAGGAAATACAGAAGTAAACATTCTCAACAGATGGCCACACAACCTCTGGTGGGTATCCCGTTGCGTTCTGAGGTGCTCCCTTCAACTAACAAAGCGCTCTGAGTGGCAAGAGGTCCTTCCTTCAATTTTGCTTGGAACCTCCTTTCTTTAATGAACCGAAGGGCTGCCCATGGGACCACCCAGCAGGGCCTGATCCCTCCTGGACCCAAATCACACACTTTTGACTAAACATTACAGAAAAACATCCTGCCTGCAAGAGCTGCTCAGCAGTGGAACAGGCAGCCTCCACTGTGCATTTTATTATTTTATTTACTTATTTAAAACGTTTCTACCCCGCCTTTCTCCTTGGAAAAAAAAGCTCATTGGTGGCTTACCTTGTTAAAAGACCCAATGTAAAGCTACAAGCAAGGAGAGAGTACAAAGGTGGCCTACGTCATTAAAAGGTAACATTTAAAGTGAAAAGTATACAAACACTAAAAAGGATCAAACAGATGCCACACTAAAAGACAGTAAACAAAACCAAACACATTCAAAGCAAATAGACACAACCGTCCATTCAAAAAAATCCCCTTGGTCAACCAGTGATTTAAAGGAAAGCCTGCCTGAAGAGAAAGGTCTTTGTCTGCCTATGGAATGACAGCAAAGACGGGGTCCAGCCGGGCCTCCAGTGGGAGGGAGTTCCAGGGTCTGGGAGCCACCACAGAGAAGGCCCTCTCCCATTGTTGGCACCAAGCGCCAAGGTGTCAGGAACGAGAGGAAAGCCCCTCCTGATGATCTTAAAACACCCACGGTTTAGGTTGAGATCTCTTCGAGAGGATTCATCAGGCCTCCCCTCCCCCCCCAAAAAAGAAACTTTTTCTAAAGTTTGTAGGGAAAGGGTTGGTGGTGGTGGGTCACCTGAAAATCTATTGGCACAGACTTTGGGGTGACACACTTGGAATGCAGAACAGCCCGACTGATAGAGCAGCTACAGCGTCCGGAGAAAAACACGGGTCCAAAGTCCCCACGTGGCCAAGGAAACCCTCCGGCAGGGGTGCAGCCCTGACAGTCTCGCTCCCGGAATAGCTCTGGGGTTGACGCCTCTGGGCTGCAGCGGCGGAGGTTGGTTGGGAGTTCAATTCCCACTCTGTGCCTCATTGAGAGGAGTGGGGCTCCAAAGTCCAGAGGGCCCCTCCCAGCCCTGCTGTCCTAGGATGATGGTTTTCATTGCTATTATTATCCTTTAATACACTGCTAGATCACTGTTTTGGTCTCTGGCTGCAGAGCCAGAGGTGGCCAGTTCGAATCCTCCATGCTGGCTCCTTTTTTTTTTTTACAGGGTCTGGACTGGAAGATCCAGATTCCAGAGGGTCCGTCCCAGCTCCGCAGTTTAAAGGTGAATTAAATATCTCTCGTGCACCGAAAGCCGCACGAATTTCACCGTCAGCCAGACGTGAGGTGACGGCATGCCCACGCCCCGTGCCCACCTGGCCGGTCCAGAGGCTGAGCCCACCTGGCGCTGAAACCAGGCTCAGCGTTGGTGCTCTCCTTCCTTCTGGGAGATGCTTTTTTAGGGGCATCCATGCTTACAAGTCTTAACTCTAGTTCCGGCCCTGATGCCTCCCCCGTCGGCTCCTTCCGCTGCCACCCCCACCGCCACCCTCAGCCCAACAGCAGCCCGGAGAAAAGACGGGGAGTCCGGCTCGTTGCGATGGACAACCCACCTGCCAGGAGGAAGCACCATCCGGCCACCCCGAGGGGCCACCCCAAAGGAAGCATGGGGCGCCTCATCTCTGCCGAATGCTCTGCTCCCCAGTCGCTGCCTCGGTGTGGGAAGGGCCCCGCTCCTGCTCCGCGTCCTTCTCAAGAGACCTTGAAGACGGGGAAGGAAGTGAAACTTGCTGTTTTCGCCACCAGTGACTCAGGCGGAGGGTCTGAATTGCCACAGACTCTGAACCTCCTGGCAGGCTGCCCTCCTCCTCCTTCTCCTCCTCGTGAAATAAACTGTGAGGCAGATAAGAGCTCGGCTGGACTCTTTGGAGTCACACACGCACTCCTCATACACCCCAGATGTATCCCCCCCCCCCGGACCCAAATGTCCGCTCTGGACTCTGACCATTGGGCCACACAACCATCTGCAGTGGCTCCGAGTCATCCTGATTCCATTGGAAAGAGGAATCGTCTTTGGACCAGGCGGATTGGCTCGGAGGCTTCCGGGTCCGGGTCCGCAGGTGCAACCCCAAACAAAACTTAGAAAGGGGGTGCCTGGCCGGCCCCATCGTTGGCTCACTGGCTTTGTCCGCCTTGCCCCGACTGACACCGAAGGGGCGGGCAATGGGCAGCTTTTCCTGGCCCCACCAGAAGGCCAGAGGATGGCTCTGGTTGCCCACACAAAGCAAGGCCACGGCCCATTAGTGCCTTCTCTGTGGTGGACACACCCTTCCCCCGGGGTCACTCCTCCAGAGGGACTGGTTTGGCTTTTCTTTATTCTCCTCTTCAGCGGCAAAAGGTGTCCCATCCCTGTTACTTTTTGTGCTGTTTGGAAAGAACCCCGTAGCCTTCCCTCCTTGGAAATGCAACTTGTTCCATTACTTGTAGGGCTGATGGCATTCCACTCTAAAAGAAAAAAAAAACTTAGGAGAGGGAATACCACAGAGCTTCTTGAAAATAACTAGAAAAAGGTGCTTGTTTCAGAAGTGCAGCTAAAACTGTGCTCACAACCTGGGGTTCAATCCCAGGTAGCAGGTTCAAGGTTCTGTCAGCCTTCCATCCTTCTGCGATCGGTAAAATGAGTACCCAGCTTGCTGAGGGAGCAATGTGTAGCCTGCATGACTGTAAGTAAAACTATAAACCGCCCAGAGAAGGTTTGAAGTGGTATGCAGTGGTATATAAGCAGAACACTTTGCTTTTGCTTTGCTTTACCTAGTTGGATCCCATTGCCAAAACGTAGTTCTCTGGCACGGACAGAATAATAAATAAATAACCAGTCATGCATAGTTAACTGCATTGGGCATCTCCTTACTCAACCAGGTCATAAATGATACGACTCGACAGCAAGTAGGGGGAGGAGAGGAGAGAAAGACAGCTCCGCTGCCATGGACGTGTCCTTAAAGCAGCACCTTCCACTGTCGCCAAAAATACTTGCCACCTGGGAATTGACAGCGGGCGGCAACGTCGTGGGCAACCCAAACAGAGAAGGAAGGGAAGAGTCCATCAGGAGATGCAAATGAACTGTCAGTTTGTGCCCTGGAGATGTGGATGATTGGGTGAAGTGGTGTTTCAGGCTCTGAAAAGCAGACCCCACACCTGCAGGGAAACACTAGGAAGAAATGGAACATGGCTGTGCTACTTGCAAAGAGTTACCTGTACTCCCAACAGATCTCCATCGAGCCATTTTGAACAATGTAGAACTCCTTGCTGCAAGATGTAAGAAGGGTGACCAAAGGATTTTTTTGCATTTTTAGAAAACGCCACATCCCTGTTCACTTCAAACCCACAAACACTCAGAGACAGAGACTCGTCCACCCAAAGACCTGATACGGAAAAAAAAGAGGAGCAATATAGTAATTTATGTGGTAAAATGCAGTGAGGAGTGTGCAGACCTCTATACTGGAGAAACTAAACAGCCATTGAACAGAAGGATGGCCCAACATAGGAAGGGTAACAACAGCTCAGGACCAGAATTAGCAGTACACCTCTACTTGAAGGACAAAGGCCACTCATTCAAAGATGAGGACATACACATAATTAGACAGAGAAGACAGGTGGCTTGAGAGAGGGGGGATCAGGGAAGCCATTCATGTGTGCATTGAAAACCCCTCTCTCAACAGAGGTGGGGGAAATCTGCCAGGAACAATCTGTTTGCCACTTACCATGCTGCCCTTTCAACCATCCCCAAACAAATCAGAAGCACTTCACACCTGCACCAGCAAGGCTTGTGTGGGCGAAGGATCCATACTTAATGGGTGTTGGGAAGAAGTGAATAGGTGGGACTGAATGCCTCTAAGGAGCCCATTCAGATGGTGTGAAACCAAAGCGAAGTATAAATTTGAAGGGTCCCACCAACTTTCTTCAGACTGACAAAGCTACTTGAATGAGTAGCGAAATGTTTTGATTCCACAAGAAGTCCAGTTGCCGTGACTCATTTCCCAGATAAGGGTGACCAAGGTGGAACTCTGTCAAACAAGAAGATAAACTCACAGAAGGTTCGGCCGTGGACGGCTGCTGCTCACCAGGATGTCTGAAGATACAAATGTACCCCACTTGTTCTCAGTTGCTGGGCAACGCAAGGAGGATGTTTTGGTACCCACATCTTAGCCTGGGGTGGTGGTGGTGGGTGGTGCTGGGGCTACTGTTTAGGCCTCTGTGGGAGCCCACTGATGGACCCCCCCCTCTGGTTTGTTCCACCAATTATTCTGGGATGTCTGTGGGGCAGCAGCTTGGGCTGCCTGGGCAGTGGGTGGGCATGGTGTGTGTGTGTGCGTGCGTACATGGAAGATCATCAGGGTATGTCTCACGGTGTGGCTCCAGAAGGGCCGGGTGAGTCAGCAGCTTCCCTTCCTCATCTGCCACCCCAGCAGCTCAAGGGCCTGACGCTCATGTGATGCAAAGCGAGCACTCAGCACCCGGGACACGAGGTTCAAGGCTCATGCACGGGAGAACGCTCAATGCGGTGCAATTTAAAAAAAAAAGTGAGGGTGAGGGAAGAGGCTGCCTCTGCTTGCTGTTTGGCAAGGTTGGAGGGGGGGCTCCATAGGAAAGCACTTCCCTGCACCTAGAAATCAAGGGACGAGCACCACCCCCGCTACGCTTCTTTTCTATGTGGAGGGGATTACTATTTTGTCACAGGTCAGGGACCAGCCCTAATAGACATGGGGAGACTACACTATCAGGGGCTGCCTTGGTGCAAATGAGAGCAGGGTATAAAACAAATAAATAAAAATAACCCACAGGGAGATCCTAACAGATTGTCAAGGGAGCCCGGTTCTCAGGTCTTGGCTGGGAAAGAATGCAAAAATAAGGAAACGGGTCTTTCCTGTAAGTCCCACCGTCTTGTGGCTAGTCTAGAAATAAGCAGGTTTACACCAAGGTGAATTTTGAAAGAAAAAAAAGAAAAGAGAAGGGCCACACTGAGAGGAAAACCACAGATGAATGCGTCCTTTTATGAGGGGAAACAATCCCTTCTCCAGCAGGAACTGCTGCAGGTGAATTAGAGTAGGAAACTTAGCTCTAGACTGTATTTTTAAATCTTATGCTCCCACAAAGAAGGGTGGTGGAGTCTCCTTTGGTGGTTTTTTAAGCAGAGGCTGGATGGCCCATCTGTTTGGATGGGGGGTCCTTTGATATGGGGGGGGGTGTTCCCTGCATGGCAGGGGGTCAGGCTGGATGGCCCTAGAAGTCTCTTCCAACTCTTGTGGTTCTGATAGATACTAGGGGTAGATGTGCACTCCCTCGGCTCTTCTTCGGTGGCTGCCTGGCCTTCCCATGCCAGGCAGCACCAGTGTCCTTCTGGTCCCTCAGCTGACCAACTTCCTATCTTGATCTGAGTCACTCTTGCCCACTCCTTCCTCACGAAGCCAGGGAAATCGTCCCAATATAAGGCAAGGGGAAGGAGCAGAGTTGTGTGAAAGGCCCATACCCCAAAGAATATACAAAAACAGGCAGATTGCTGTTTTTAGGCCACTAAAAACAGCACCCCAGAAGAACTTTTATATGCAAAATAACAGGCACATCCTATTAACTCGTGTAAGGGCCTTTTTCTGCAACAAACCTCGAGCACTGTTATGAAAACTATGACAGCGGCAACATTTATTCCTTTGTTTCTACACCACTTAAAACACCCCTATTGCCAGTGCTCACCATGATTCTAGATCAGAACCAAGGACAGTATTGTCCTAAAGCTATCCAAACAGGTCACAGATATATAGCCATGAAAAAGCATCTAGTGTAATTTGTTTTTAAGCTGCTTATTTCCAGCCATGGATGGAGTAGGGAGAGGTGGGCAGGCCTGTTTTCTCTTCTAGTTCTAAAAATGTCACAGGGGGTGGTTCAAACATGGATCTGTTGTAGGTAATGGAAGTTCTGCACATACGGAAACTTTGTATTCCACAGGTTAAGAGGCACGTTTACAAAGCCACCCAAAGCAAATAGTTTTTTTTCTCAAGATCACGTTTATTTTGGTCACTGTAATTTTCCTTTTGAATAAATAATAGCTATACAAAAAAGGTAAGGTTGTACGCAGATTTTTTTTTTTGCTGTATGAAAAGTTTTCAATTTTTTTTCTATTTTAAGAAAAATGTAATAGGGGAAAGGACTTCTTTCACATCATATATAGGGGGCAGGGGGAACACATCTTGGCAATTTGTCTGAACCAATGATTTGAGGCAGGGAGAAAAGAAAACCACCTTTTTGAGGTAGGTTTTAAATTCTCAAGCTTTTTTCCCCATTAGCACCACAATTCTGATGAAAGATTAATTTGAAAGGCTACAAAATTATCTGAGGGGACGTGACAGGCAGGGGAGAGAAAGAGAAGCCAAGGGGTCCCAGCTTCTCAGATCCACTCCCTTTCCTCACTCAAAGGATACCTGGCTTCCTGGATCTGGGGCGGGGGCCATAGATCTGGACAACTGAATTACAAAATGAAGTCACACAAGTAGAAGGGGGGGGGACAGATCGAGACAGAGAAAAGCACCAGTGAACACTGAAGATTTCCATTTCGCCTCCAAAAAAGTGACATTTATTCAAAAGGCAAGAAAACTCAAAAAAAGAAAGAACGAAAAAGGTCAGGTCTATGTAGGTGGGTGGGTGGGGTTTTTGTGCCCAGGGGAAAGGGGGAGTCAGATGTTGCAGGCACTGCTGGGCCCCCCGAAGAGGCCGCTCAGATGAGGTCGGCCACGTTGAGCGGCATCTCCTCGATGGAGGTGTTGTAGAAGGTCTCAATGTCACGGAGCGTGCGCTTGTCTTCTTCCGTCACCATGTTGATGGCCACTCCTTTCCTTCCGAAACGGCCACCTCGACCAATCCTGGGAAAGGCGGGGAAGACAAGGGAGAGGCAAGGGTCACCGGGGTGGGGAGGAGAGCTTCCCGAGAAGAGGGCAGTGGGGGCAGAGAGGGAAGGCCACTCACCTGTGGATGTAGTTCTCACGGTTGGTGGGCAGGTCATAGTTGATGACCAAAGACACCTGCTGGACATCAATGCCACGCGCCTGGGGAGGGAGAAGGAGCCGTTAAGACCAGCCAGGACTGGCTCTCCCTCTCCCTTTTGACTGAATACTTAAAAGTGAGGCGGAAAGCTAAGTACAAATCACAGGGGGAAACGGGACGGCAAACAAGAACACAGGTAGCGCTGCCTTGCAGCTGCCAAGGACCTTATGCCGTCGTCAACAGGGGGCCAAGAGGAATGGAACGGCTCAAGACGGAAATATACATCTCTCCTGCCTCAAGAAAGCTCCCTCCCGCTGGAAGATGGCGGCCCTGGGCTTGTGGGCTGCCACACAGTGGCAAGGCACCTCATTGGTACCCACCGTGGAGAAAAGCAGCCCCCGGGATACCCAACCGTTCCTCTGCCAAGGGGCTACAATCTGCCAACGGCACTGGGCCAGCCGGGCAGAGAGGGAATCGCCTTGGGGGAAGAAAGAAGGGACGGACGGAAACAGCTGCTGGTTCACCCGGACGGACGGACACTCACCAGCAAATCTGTGGTGATGAGGACACGGCTGGAGCCGGAGCGAAACTCCCTCATGATCACATCACGCTCCTTCTGGTCCATGTCTCCATGCTGTGAAGGAGGAGGAGAAGGCTTGTGCTTAATGCTTTTTCCTCTCTTCTCCAAGCAAGCTTCTCCCACCAGAGGGGAACCACCACCGCCTACCGGATCTCCCATAATTCTGTTGGCACCAGGCACAGAGACGGAGCGCTCAGCGTACTCACCATGGCCGAAACGGTGAAGTCCCGGGCGTGCATCTTCTCAGTCAGCCAGTCCACCTTCCTCCGGGTGTTGATAAAGATGACAGCTTGGGTGATGGTGAGGGTCTCGTAAAGGTCACACAAGGTGTCCAGTTTCCACTCCTTGCAGGAGAAAAGGGGGAGTTAGAAGAACCACTTCAGTTGACCCCTTGCACCTTTCACACACACCCTCCTCACATGTGCACTCCCATCCCCGGCAACCTGCTTCTTCACCCAGGGAGATCTTCCAGAAATACTCCACCGGCCTCTTTTCCATTTTCCCCATTTCACACTCGGTGGACACACCCATCCTCCACACGCACCTCCCTCTCCACGTTGATGTAGAACTGCCGGATGCCCTCCAAGGTCAGCTCTTCCTTCTTCACTAGGATACGGATCGGGTCCCTCATGAACTTCTTGGTCACCTCCAGCACATCCATGGGCATGGTGGCCGACAAGAGCACCACCTGGAAAAGCACGGGGGGGGGGGGGAGAGGAAGGACGTGAGCCCCCAGACCTCCCCCCCTCCCCCTTCGGCAGAGAAGCTCACAGCCTCTCACTTCCAGCCAAATGTGCGGGTTGTCTCGAGAGACAGAACAAAAAAGATCCCCGCCTGAAACTGCCACGAGCCTGAGCCTTCCAAGCCGAGTGACTCTTTGGATGGTTTTGGGACTGTCTGTCAGAACCTCGTTTTAACCCCCAAACCAAACAGTTAATTGGTGTCCCCTAAGCTGACACCACCTTCCACATGGGCTGGACTACAACCACCATCACCCGCAACTACCACTGCTGGCTATGAGGCCTAACCATGGGCAATGGAAGTTGTAGGGAGAACACCTGCAGAGTCTGGCCAACCATCGTGGTCCTCCACACCCACCTCCAGCGTGGCACCTGTCCCCGTCTCTGCCGGTGGATACCCTTGGGCCTTTTTCCGTGGCTGGGGTGCTTTTCTCTTGCCCCACGGGTCCCGCCTCCCTGGCCCAGGGCAAGGAGGAGGAAGAGAGCCCTCTTACCTGTGTGTTTCCACTCAGCTTCTGGAATATATCATAGATCTGGTCCTTGAACCCTCGGCTCAACATCTCATCAGCTTCGTCCAGCACAAACATCTTGATGTACTTGGGCGCTGCGGAGACAACACCCAACCTTAATCAGGTCCCTCTGAGAACGGCAGGCCAGGAAGCAGCAGCCACGCGGTGGATGGACGGCTGTTCTCAGGGAACTCTTTCGTTATGATCATTCCCCCCAGAACCCTGTGCCCCTGCCCAGCTCAGCAGAACGCTGGCCAGGAGGAAAAGAGGGCTGCGGGGAATCAGTTGACACGCATGAGGGGATCATCACGGAACAGCAGGAGGGAGGGTTGCTAACCTGACCAGCCATGCAGGGCAAGTCAAGGAGCAACCACTGGGAAGACGGGATTCATCTGTACGCCTTCTTCCTTGGGCACAAAGGGGCAAGCCCTGCATGGAGCCCCTCAAAACACTCAGGTCCTACACCAAGCTTCTTTTTGCACCCTGGTGGCGGCTCTCTACCCAACCCGTTGTGGAGCCCCGACAGGTACGTGAAACAAAAGCGGCTCAGCCCCATCCCTGGCCCACGGCGACTCACACAGGTATCTCCGGTTCAACATGTCAAACACTCGCCCGGGGGTCCCGACGATGATATGGGGGGCTTCCATCTGCAGCTTCTGGACTTCAGCCCGGACATTGGTGCCCCCTATGCAGGCATGGCAGGACGCGCCCATGTAGTCCCCCAGGGCCATCACCACTTTCTGGATCTATGGGGGAAGAAAAGCAATTAGTAGAGCCTCCGAGTGGGGGGAGAGAAGAAGAACATGGCCTCCTTCCTCTGACCAAAAGATGCAGTTGCAACAAGCCTGTCACAGCAGGAACAGCAAAACCCCATAAAATATTTCTTCCCAACTGGCATTCAGAACCAGCTTCCGTGGCCCACCCTCTGCTTCAGAGACAGACCCGCTCCTTCAGATCCACAGGAACATTTCCTCATCTTCCAAGAGACCCTGAGACTCTTGTTGGTTTTGATCAATTATTTATACGCCACCTTTCTCCCCATTGGGGGCCAAAGGCAACTCACCACTCAAAGACTGTGAAACGTTAAACAGCTTATCTAGAAAACAAACATTACAATTCTTTCCCATGTGACTTTGAGAAGCCTGTTTGCAGCTACCAAATAAATATACAGCGGTACCTTGTATAAAGAAATAAATTCGTTCGAAATGAAATTCTGTTAAGCAAGTTGTCCTTTGTACAAATTTCCCATAGGAATGCATCAAAAACAGATTAATCCCAAATCACGATTGTTTTTGTTGTACGGAGTCACCCCATAGGCGATTCTGTTAAGCAATTTCCTCCATCTCTGGAAATTTTTTTCCTTTAAGCAGATTTTCTGTTAAACAAACCACCTGTTATACGAGGGTCCACTGTACATCCTCCCCTAGTCTTTTAAAAATTCACATCTTGGCTGTTTCTCAGCTGGCCTCGCCTTCGAGGTTTGTTTCCCCAGCATGAACCAGCAAACAGCCACGAGAAAAGACGCTGTGCTGGGATGAATAGGGAGAGACTGCTGTCCCCCTGCTAGATATAAGGAAGGCACCACCGTTTAAGGAGCCTCTTTGCCCAGTTACCAGGGGGTTGGAAAGAACCAGGAGACCCTTGTCCCCACAGCCTGCGAGGCGCCAATGCCGCTTGGCTCCGAGCGTTAACATCCAGCCTCCTGAACGAAGCCACTTCTGCGTTTTCACCACCAGAGCAGCCTCAGGAAAAGAGAAGCCAGGCACGACTTCACAGATGCTTGCCATTTGACCAGGCATGTCCAAACTTCGGCTCTCCAGATGTTTTGGACCACAGCTCCCACAGTCCTTTGCCACTAGAGATACAGGCTTGGAATTCTGGGAACTGTGGTCCAAAACTTCAGGAGGGCCGAAGTTTGGACATGCCTGCAATAGACCAAAGCAGGCTACCCACAGCACCTGAGAAACTGCTTTTACGAACTGTAACTACCAAAGACAGAAGAGTGGGATGATTTTGGGCATCACTGTCCAAGGTAGTTGCTTAATGGAGGAAAGACCAGGTGGGCCCCAGAAGGGCACCTGGTGGACAGCCTCCGCCCTCCCAGACCCGCTCTGGCCTTTGTGCCCCCAGATCAGGCCTTACCTGCTGAGCCAGCTCTCTTGTAGGGGCCAGCACCAGGGCCTGGGTGGCCTTCAGGTCAAGCTCAACCTGCTGCAGGATAGAGATGGCAAAAGTGGCCGTCTTCCCAGTTCCAGACTGGGCTTGGGCAATCACATCATAACCTGTGTGCAGGGGAGGGGGGGGAAGCAGAAGAGAGTCACTCTGGGAGAACCGAAACGGAGATTTCCGCCTGCTCTGAAGGGCAGGAGCCACCAAAGCGGCCGCGAGCAACACAAAAACCTTCTCTGGAGAGAGACTCTTGTGTTTCCCCAGCATGAACCAGCAAGAGGCCACAGAGACACAGGCTCTGCTGGGATGAACAGGGATCGCTCCTGTTCCCCTGCTCGATATAAGACAGACACCAATTCCACAGGTGCTTCTTTGCCCAGTTAGCAGGGGAGGGGGGTGTTCACATGGATGTCAGAAAATAAAGGGGTGGAGGCATCCTCATTCTGGACCACTCCTGCACTTTGTAAAAATATTGGGTAATGCAATGGCCCACTTCTGAAAAGGAATCTAAAGGTGAATTTTAGAAAAAAAAGTTACCTTAGACCTCCTCACCAGCTGATGCGTCACAGCTACTGCAGGCCCACCAACTGCAGTTGATCTTACGAAGGCCCTGACTCACTACGTCCCCATGGATTCAAGGTATCTCCCATCAGTGTAACATTCTATTTTTGATTTATATCAGTGTTGGCGAATCTATGGCACGGATGCCAAAGCTAGCACTCGGAGCCCTTTCTGTGGGCACCTGACATCGCCGCTTCACAGCCACATGTATTCAGGTTAAAATTGCTGTATTGGCACTTTGTACTAGTGGATTTTGAATCGCAGTTCGGGTGCTCGGTCTCTAAAAGGTTTGCCATATACTGCCCCACCACTACACGCATTACTACAAGGGGCTTAAGAATAAAAAAAAATCCAATGGGCCTCACATAACGCACTTGGCAATAGGGTGGCTTTAGAAACCATAGAAATAATAGGTAATAGCAAAAGCTAATATTAATGGGATCTGGAAATTGCTGGGAACAGATCCTGAACCTAAGAAGGGGAGATTCCTGGAGGATCCCCATTGGCAACCTATTTCAGAGGGGAGGGGGCGTCACTTGAGAAAAACCCGATTCCCCACATTTGTCTTCCTGGGCTCCCTCCGTGTGGCTGCTTTTAGCACCGAGATTGAAAGGGGCAGGCTGAACAGGGACCTCGTTTCTGCTACACGGAATGACAAGACACTTGCCAAGTGTTTCCTTTCCTTTTGAAGAAAGAAGCAAAACCTGGGTGTGCCTTTTGTGTTTCCTTACCCTTGATACAAGGGAGAATGGCTCGCTGCTGGATGGCAGAGGGTTTTTCAAAACCATAAGCATAGATTCCTCTCAGAAGAGACTCTGACAAGTTCATATCATCAAAGCTGTCAACGATCTCATTCCAGTTGCTCTGTAAACAAAAGAAGGCCGTGAGCTGGGGCAGAAGTGTGTTCAGCTAATTCGAACTTCTTAAATGCAACTCATCCCCCACTGAGATGTGCCTGCTTAGCTCCAGAAACCCAGGGTTAGGCGATGGTCCCCCCCCTCCGGAAGTTCCCAGCCTAAAGTCTCGGAGTTCTGGCCAGTGGCTTCCAAGACCAGACCAAGGGCCCACAGGGGGTCCCCTCAATAGAGACTTCTTTATCTGACATGGCCGACCCCCCCTCTGCCCCGGGAACAGCCTCTCCTGCTTCCTCTTCCAGCCCTCCGGAATCTTGACTCACCGCAGCCTCTTCACCCTCAGTCACCACAACCGCCCATCACCGCTTGCTTCATGGCACACGCTGGGCTACACCACGGGAGTAAGTGCACTCACCTCAATGACACCATCGGGGTCCATTCCTTCAGGGCCATTGTCTCTAGATCTGTGGAATACAAAAAGGGGAAAGAGTCAGCTTGTTAAACTTTACCCAACATTCTGGGAGCAGCCCTCGGTGAAGCACTCTTGGCCTCCTCCCAATTATTTACTCTGCGTTTCCCCTCTCCTGACTGGGAGCGGAGCCACTTTGATTCCCTCTCCGTTCAATAGTTATCGTGACTGCTATTCTTCCGCACTTACTGAATTCTTAAGGGAAAAAAAAACACCCACAAGGATTCCTAACCCACTCTCCCTGAGGGGCTTCGCATGCTGAGATGGGCGTTCTGTTTTTAGATGCTGCCGCCCTGGTGAACTACAATGCAGGGAGAGGCACAAACCACATGCGGAGATCCTTTGGCCCAGGCATGTCCACACTTCGGCCCTCCTGAGGTTTTGGACCACAACTCCCAGCCTGTATTTTCAATGGCAAAGGACTGTGGGGGATGTGGTCCAAAGCCCCTGGAGGGCCAAAGTTGGTCTGGCCGCTCCCCGTCTCCATTTTTCCTGGACAAAGCTTGAGGCAGGCCCTTGGCCTCAAGGGCAGCAGAGATGGAAAGCCAATCTCTCCGCCCAGTTATGTAACCGCTGAGAACTGGGGCTTTTATTTTTTTTTAAATAGGCTCGGCCTATTCAGAGTGGCCTGGCGGGCTCCGCCCTGGGCTTGTCTCTGGGACCACAACTCCCAGAATCCCCTGCAAGCGGTCGAACCCAACGGCCCTGCTGGCTTGGGAACACTGGGAACGGTCCCGGTGCCGCCCTGAAGGCCCATCGGCCCCTCTCCCGCCCGGCCTCGACGGTCCTCGGGGGCGCTGGAGGGATGGATGGCCCGCCGGCGCTTCTTTTCCCCCCAAAAGGGCCGAAAACCTTCCCGCCCGCCCGCCCACGTGCTGCCTCTTCCGGGCTCCTCGGGCGCTTCCTGATTTCCTTTTAAGGGCAAAGAGGCTCCTCCCTCCTCCCCGCGCCTCTGGCACGGGCCCGTGACGTCACGGGCGCCGAGTTCCCGGATGCGAAGCGGCAGGACAATGGGCAGCCAGCGAGCGCTAAAATGGACGCGCCCGCGGCGGGGGGGGGGGGGAAAGAG
The DNA here is from genome assembly GCA_037367245.1 of Phrynocephalus guinanensis. Taxonomy (NCBI): domain Eukaryota; kingdom Metazoa; phylum Chordata; class Lepidosauria; order Squamata; family Agamidae; genus Phrynocephalus; species Phrynocephalus guinanensis. The sequence goes on from CM074743.1 coordinate 1,481,292, forward strand.
AAGAGAACGGCACGCAAGGAGGCTCTCTCTCTCTCTCTCTCGCATGGACCCCATTCCTTTCTCCCCCCGCTGCTCTGCAAATGGTCCCTCCCGGTGGAAAAACGGGCTCGCCCATTGGCCCCCCCTCCCGCCGGGAAGTACCAAGTCGGGAACTGTTGGGAATTGGGGGGGGGGGCGCATTAAAAAAAAAAAAGGAAAAGGCCATTAGGGGCGGAAACGGCGGGGTGAAAAAAGGTCCAAAATGGCTCCCCTCGCTGAAAAAAAGAAAAAGAGGAAAAAAAATATCCCTGTCCTTTAAAATCGATGGTGCCGAAATAAAATGGTCTCCCCGAAAGCCGTCTCCATTCGATTGCCCCCAATGTCTCTCTCCCTTTCCCCCCCCCCGGCTAAAAGTAGACTCGTCCGCCGCATGAAAGGGGACTTCAGGACGAGGAAAGGAAAAAAAAAGGGCGGCGGGGATCCGCCATCGCTCAACGCCCTTCGGAGCGGCTGCCTCCCCGAAATGGCGGCGTTGGCGGGAGGAGGCGGAGGTTCTTCGTCAGAGGCCGGGGACGCTGCCGCTCCCTTATTTCCTCCTTCCTCTGCCCCCCCCGGGGGAAATGGTCTCTTCCAAAGGGCAATACTGAGCTTAACGGGGAGGAAGAATCCAATCGTCGATTGGGGGGGGGAGAAATGGTGGTGTTGGGGGGAGGGAGCCCGCCACGTGGAAAGGCCGCAGGAAGAAGGGAGAGGAAATTGGGGAAGCGAGAAACGCGACCCTCGGCGGCCAAAATCCCTTCGCAGAGAGAAAGGTAGGGAGAGCCATCCCTCTTCCATTCCCCCCCTCCCGAGAAAGAATGGTTCGGTCTGCGGCTTATGAGGGTCTGGCGCGGGCCCAACCAAAGTGGCGGCGGTGTGGGGGGGGGGGAGGACGGAGAGGCCTGCTTGGCATTCACTCACCGGCTCTCTTGACTCGCAGACATTCTGTGGGAAAAGGTCCTGGCCCCGCCCGCCGCCTGCCTCCTTATAACAGCTGCATGGGCCCGCCCCCATTGGCCGCCTCGCCGAGGCCCGCCCTCCCCGACCGCTGCGCCGATTGGGCCTCGCCCACTTCCATCAGCCCGACCGGCTTGGCTCCCATTGGCCGGCCCCGTCCCCTCCTGACGGGCAGGCGATCCCGTCACGGCCGACGCTCGAGGGCGCCGATTGGACGAGAGCCAGCCGCGCCCGGACGTTCGGCTCCCGGTGACGTCAGACGCAGCGGCCGGCGCTAAAAGGGAGATCGACGTGACGCAACCGGGAGGCGGGAGGAAGGCGCTTCCTGCGGCAGCCGATTGGCCCCGGGCCCCATCTGTCCGCGGAGGGCGGGACGAGCGTGGCCAATGAGAGGGCGAGAGACGGCAGCTGGAGGACCGGGTGCAAGGTCCACGTGGTGAACAGGCCGGCCTTTGTGGGGGATGGGAAGGACGCCTGCCTTCTACCACGTGATGGGGAGGGGAGGGAGGGAGGGGGGAGGCCCGACTCCCCCCCCCTCCAAAATGCAGCAAAAGGATGCCCGGGGGATGGAAGGGAAGGAAGGAAGGAGAGAATCCAGTGGGGTTTGGAAGAGGATCGATCGCCTGCTGCGATCCAGAAGATTTCCCCCCCCGTGCATTTGGGGTTGGGGGGGGGAAAGGAAAAGGAAATCTCGCTTCCCCGCCCAAAACAGGGAGGGATCCCAGCGCCCCTCCTCTCCTCTGCGAATTCTTTTTTTTGTTTTGTTTTCGAAAATGCATTTAAAATACCTTCCCCCCCCCCCCCCAAAAAAAAACACATCAGGACCTCATTTCCCATCATCCCCAGACGGCGACCAGAGCCCGTGGCATTATAGCTTGAGCCAGGCTGGGGAAGAGCCATTGGGGGGGGGGGAAAGCTTTCCCACTCTCTCTCCCCTCCCTTGTTGTGGCAGTTCCACCGGGGAGTGTCGGGGGGGGGGACCGGTGTGGGGGGGAGAGAGGCACACTTCTGTGCCCCCCACCCCACCCTCCAAGCATGAGCATCAGCACGAAGGCTGAGCCCTTCCCTTCTTTCTCTCTGCAACAAACCCCCCACCCCGCCGCCTACGCCCTCCGGCCCTTTGCGATAACGCTCGGCGGGTGGGTGGCCCTCCTCCTGGCAGCCGCGCCGACCCGGTTCCCTGCGAGGCCAAGGGAGGACATGTGCCTCTCCAGGAGGCCACGCTTCTACAGGCGGTGGAGGTGGAGGTGGAGGAGGGGGGAAACACGTTTGCTGCACCCCCCTTTTTGCCTTCTCCTCTCCCGACACTCGCGCGTCCCTCCACAATGAAATACAGTAGTGGACCTTTGTATAAACCAACAGGGTGTGACAAAAAATCTGTACAACATACAATATTCCGGAGATAGGGGAAATTGGCTTAACAGAATCGCCTCTGGGCCAAATCCGTGCAACATTTTAAAAAAAAACGGGATGACTCCATTTTCAATGCATTCCTAGGGGAAATTTGTATAAAGGAAAATCGGCTTCACATAATTTCATTTGGAACGAATTAATTCCTTTATACAAGGGGCCCCTGTAAAGCAAAATGAAAAGCAACTGGCCCAACCCTTCTCCCATCATGTACTGGGGATCCTCGCCAGACACAGAGGGCCCAAGATTTCTCACAACTCCAGGGCAAGCGCTCCCCATCCCCTTAGGCGGGTGTGCACGTCTCTCCCACTCCCCACCCGAAACAGCTGGACTCCCCAAGTCCCACGAATTCGTGGCACAGACGTAGGAGAGGCCAGCCAGACATCTTGAATGAAAGCAGGTGTGACAGTCAGTAGTGGTAGTTCTGGGCTGGGGCGAAGAGGCTAGCTTTACTGGACGTGTGGGTTGAGGTGTGGGGAGCCCCTCTGGCAGAGCCCCTTGGGCAGCCTACCCCACCAGAGTGGAAACCGCCTTGTTTAGACCGAGCCAAGCAGGTGCAATAAGGATGCAGAGAAAGGGAAGCCACGCAAGGCCGTTGGTTGGGGACGATGTGCTACTGAGTGCACCCTCCTGAACACAGCCTTGGGGGGGGGGCTCCTCCCTTCATGCCCTTAGAAAAAGCAGCCCACACCAAGGAGAATGATGGGGCCCAGACAGCTTACTTTTGGCACTGGAACCAGCTAGGTGGAATCGGGCCCAGGTCACTTGCTCAGCTTACAGCAGGCATGTCCAAACTTCAGCCCTCCAGATGTTTTGGACCACAACTCCCACAGTCCTTTGCCACTGGGATTACAGGCTTGGAATTATGGGAACTGTGGTCCAAAACATCAGGAGGGCCAACGTTTGGACATGCCTGGCTTACAAGCCTCTCTAAGCAATCGGTGTCCCTGAATCGCAGAGGGTTGGGATAACAGACAACATGTCGGCAGCGACTCCAGCCCCTACTGCCAGGGAGCAACTTCAGCACAACTAGGAGACCCCTGGGGCAAAACGGAAGACCTGGATGCTTGCATTTCAGGATCCACCCCTTTTCCACCTTTGAAAAAAGAGCATGCATGCCTAGACGCTCTATCCGATCTCGCCTGATTTCGGAAGCCAAGCAGGGTCGGCCCTGGTTAGTGCTTGGATGGGAGACCACCAGGGAATACCAGGTGCTGTAGGTGCCTGGAGTAGGAACTGGCAAACCACTCCAGTATTCCTGCCAAGAAAACTCCATGGACAAGGGGTCACGAAGAGTCGGTCACAACTGTAACGATACAACGCACACACTTGAACAGCCCACCCTCTGCAATACAATGTCTGAAGAAGTGCTCTGTTATCTCAAAAGCTTGCACACAGAAAACTGTTATCATGCTCCTGCCTTCCGCTCTGTCCTTCCCTCTGACTAGCACCTCCCAAATAAATGCCTGGGCTTGTGACAGATGGTCTTCTTGGCAGAGGCTTCTGTGGGGCTTTCAAAAGGGGAGGGGGGTCGGTCCCACAGTCTTCCCTCCACGCCCTTTCCTCAACACACCAAACCAGCAGGGCCCATGAGCCACCGGGGTTCCCTTCTTTTTCCCAGCACCCCACAAAGAGCTGCTTTGGAAATGGCTCCCACATGCCTGTTGCCCCGTTCGCTGCAGGAGCAGGCAAGGGACCAGCCTCCAGTCCCTCTCAGGCTGGAGGCTGGTCCAACACACCACACAACGGGGCTGCTGTGCTGGTCAGAGCAGAGGTAGCACAACAGTGGCCCCACCTTTTCATGACTGTCATACTACTGGGCCAGCTCTGGAACCCAGAAGCGCCTCTCCAAAGGGAATCCTGGAGGAGGCCTATCTGCGTGCAGAGGGATGGTCCCCCTCCCATGGGTGCTTCGGCCGTGCCTCTCAGTCCCACCTCCTACTTCAAAAGCCCTCGTTGCTCGTCCTCAAGTTTCCCCGAGACTCCAGAGACACGTCGTTTGGACACCCCTGGGCTACAGGAAGCCTGCCAAGAAAAGAGTGGAACCTCACCTGGTTGTGCCTTCCTTACTCCAGCCCTCCGAGGCAGGTCGCCTTTCTCATGGGAGCCGATCCACGGGCACCCTGACTAGCAGGCAGGACAGGGCCCGGCTCCCTGGGAGTTGTCCGACTCCTCTTTAAAGCTACCAAGACTGGAAGCTTCCCTTATACCCACTGGCTGTGAACTCCCTGTTCATGACAGGCCGCCCGCCTCCTGTGAGCACGGGATTGGTCCTGAGCTTCTCAGCGTTCAGGTTGTGGAGACCAGCTGCCTTGGTTCCTTTTGCAGGGACAGGCGGGATACAAACATTTCAAATTAATAAAACCAACCCCCACCCCCTCTGGAGTCTGCAGCCCTCTCGCTCTCCACATCTGCCCTAGCTGCTGATCCTCAAAGTTCCCCTGAAATTCCTGGAGCATCTCTGTGTCCACTTTCTCCTTATTGTACTTAATTTTAAGGACCAAAGTTGTCCCTGTCCTTTCTCTCCCCCCGGCCCCTCAAGTACCAAACCCTGTAAAGAGGTGTTGCTGCCCTGGTTTTACTTGCCTTCACCTGCCCCTTTACAAGACACTCCCCCCCCCATGCCCCCATTCAGAGCCAGTGACCCAAACAGGATCCACCTCTAACCATATATAGGAGACGCCACCCAGATCTCTGGCCCGGTGGAATCAGAGAGAACACCCCTGCGGCTGCTGCAGAGAACGGGCTGGAGGGTGGGGTGGAGGCAAGAGGTAGGAAATCCATCTGCACTGGCGTGCTTCTCCAAAGAATGTTTTTTATTACCCACAATGGTAGCCATCGTATATATATATAATATATATATATATATATATATATAAAATGCTTGCTTCAGTTATCTTGGCCCCAGTGTATAAACCTGTGCCCGCCCGCCCGTCCCACCCACCTCTACCCCATTTTCCAACTCTTTCCCTCTTGGGGAAAAAAAAGAAGAACATACATTATTCACTAACACAAGTAACCAACAAGGTGATCAAGGAGAGGAAAAAGTCGGGGTGTACCCCCCCGTCGTACTCCCTTCCTGGTCCCCACTGCAGGAATCCAGGCCGTCTCCCAAATCCGGAGGGGAGCGACTGCAGAGGGCACCGCCTTCGGCCTCCCTTTCCCACCCCCCCATCCCATCCCACCCCCCCACGTCCCAAAAAGAGGCAAACGAGAGAAATCTCACCCTGTATTGGGTTTAAATATTAACAAAAACAAGAAAGACCAGGAAGAGAAGAGAGGGCAACATGGGTTAAAAAAAAATCAAATCTGCCCTCCCCCCCAAAATGAGTCCGGTTACCAAACCTTAAGAGTTCCAGTGACCTAAATGTCCTCAGCAGGCACCCCCGAGCGCGATGACATCAGAACCTGCGCCCTGAGAAGGGAGAGGAAACATCCAAGGGTCGACTTCCAAGGGCACCGTCCCACCACCGGCGGGCAGGGGGAGTCCGTCGGTCCCAGGTGGCGGCGGAGGGGTGCGCACGCGTGTGTGTGTGTTGGTATGTCTGGGTGTGTGCAAGCTTGTCACGCAATCAGCTTGCAGTGGCACAGCTCCTTGTACATCTGTCGGCGGAGTTTCGGCATGTCTTGTTGTGTGAATGTGAAGGGGAGGCCCAGAGCCAGAAATTTGGAATACTAGAGAGAGAGAGAGAGAGAGAGAGAGAGAGAGAGAGAGGTTATTGACACATACAATGTCTTCCAGGGACAGCTGCAAGCAAGGCCTTTACCCCATTTAACTGGACGCGGCCAGAGGAAGACGCCATAAGGACTTCCTTCTCGGCTTGCAGCCTAAGCTACCGTGGGGAGGATTGGTGCTGCAGAATACACTGGGTTCTTCAGAAGCCCTGTTTATGCTAGGCATGAATTCCATAGGGGTAGGATGGGGCCAAATGGGGGTCCCCCGTCCACCCAACAAACTGCAAGACTTAGGCAGAGAATGCCGATCCCCTTATTCATTCCCTTCTCCCCGCCAACACAACCGAGTAACAGTACTTGATTCTTTCCTGCCCTCCAGAAAGTTTCCACCCCTCCTTGTTTTCTGGAGGGGATCGCAGGCAGCTTGACTACGCTGCCTTCAGCAGAACGTCATACAGACACTCCCGAGACCTCCTGAGCCAGTTCTTTGAGGGAGCCCACGTGGATGTTCCTAAAGATGGCCGAGATTGGGCAGCGGGGTATAGGAAGGTGAGCTAGTCCTGAACCCCTATGCCAGTGGTTCTCAATCAGGGGGTTGGGACCCCTTTGGGGGATCGAACGACCATTTCACAAGGGTCGCCATGAGCCAGTGAAGAAAAAGGAAGAATGAGTTACAGCTTGATAGGTTGGAGGGGATGTCAGTCAATGGCACCAGAGGCTGCGAATGGCTGAGGGTACCCGTAGAGGGAAGTCCTCTATGGTCCCTGCGGCAGTGGCCTGCCAAAGGGGGCTGGTTGCCTCTTCCAAGCAGGGCAAGGGGTCACCACAACAGGAGGAGCTGTATTAAAGGGTCGCGGCATTAGGAAGGTTGGGAACCACTAACCTATGCGTTGTCAAATCCCATCTGATTAAGGTACTTTTATGGGGGGGGGAATTCTGTACCCCTCTGTCGCTGTCTGTTTTTCCTTTTGTGGATCTTTTCCTCCTTCTATTTTGCTTTAATTATTGTAATTACTGCCTCAATTAATCTTGCCTTACTGTAACTGCTTGTATTTGCATAATTTATTTTAAATTGTGGAGGCTTTTGCATTTATGGTAATTATTGTAATAAAGTTTCGAGCTTAAAAATTATTATTATTTTTTAATAAGTATGGATTTCTCCCTCTGGGCATCTTGAGGAGAGGCAGGTGGTGTGGTGGCTGTGGTTCATGCATAGGATGGCGATTTGTGAAAGGTATGTTTGGGCACCCACTGAGCACAAGCCAGCCGGAGCCTGGTTTCCCCTCACACGGATGTTGTGAAGAGGAAGCAGATGTGTGCCAGATGGGTGGGAGGAGAGTGAGCGACATGTATGACACCTTGAGCTCAGCCGAAGAAACACCGAAGACATTATCTTGCCCAGAAACCGTCAAGCTTAGCTGAGTGATGCTAGATTTTCACCCTGCTCTCCTGTGTTTCACATGGGGCCCAGCTAAGGCCCCCCAAGAACTTGAGGGGGTGAGGTATTGGGGGGCTCCACAACCGCTACATGGTTAAGATTTAAGCCAGGCATGTCCATACTTCGGCCCTCCTGATGTTTTGGACCACAACTCCCAGAATTCTAAGCTTAGATTGCCAATGGCAAAGGACTGTGGGAGTTGCGGTCCAAAACATCTGGAGGGCCGAAGTTTGGACACACCTGATTTAAGCACTAGGTCTACAGTAGTGGCCAAACTTCAGCCCTCCAGATGTTTTGGACCACAACTCCCAGAATTCCATTGCCAATGACAAAGAATTGGGGGAGTTGTGGTCCAAAACATCTGGAGGGCCAAAGTCTGGCCACCACTGCACTAGGAGAAACTCTGTTAACCCCTCACAACAGCTCTTCCCTGGTCTTTCCCAAGAGGCAATGGGTTTTCAGCTGTAGGGGCAGTGGTGGGGGCTCCATACGTACCATCGCTCTCATATTTTATAAGTCCTGTGCCCAAGTAATTCAAATGTTCCGTGGCAAGAAACTACTTTTCAACTAACCTGCCACGATTACGCAAATTAAAGCCCCATCTTTCGCAGCTTTTTACCTACTGAAAGGTAACGTCCATCATTACAGAAACTTGTGTCCCCGCAGGCCTGGCTCCCCAAATGGGTTCTTAGCTGCCCTCCCGCTGTGCCCCCCCCCCCTGCAGAGACAGCCAAAGCAAATGATGACGACAGCCGGGGACAGTGAGGGTCAAAACTAACATAGTTCAGCCGCTGCCTGAAGCACAGGGCAGCACTTTTCTCGGGGCGGGGTGTGGGGGGGCTTTGGTCTTTCTGGAGGACAAATGGGCTGGTGGGACCTGGATGCGCCCCAAAACTTAAGGACCACTCAGTATGGAGAGAGGCTGACCAAGACCCCAGCAGGATTCACTGCCCAGAAGTTTCCCACTGCGTAGGGAAGGGGGTGAAGAGAGGCGGCAGGGGCAGATATGGCAGGGGGGTCACCTGGGACCAGGTGAGTAACCTCTGTGGCCTGGCTTCAGCTCACAGGCTCCAGGTCACCTTCACCCAAGGACCAGAAGAGTTACTTTTGGGTGGCGTAGCTCCCCAAATCCCTGAAACTGGCATGCCTGCAGCCTTTTCTCACCACTTCCCTCACCAAGCTGAAAGTAAATCCTCTTTGCAGCACAAAAGCCTGGAAGCCTTTTGAGAAGCAGACATGAAAGCTGAGGTCTGGGGAATGCGGAGCCTGCACACCGACACAGCATTCCCCCCCCCATTTGCCCCGAAGCTGTGGGAATGTGTGGCGTTTTTAAACTTTCAATCATTGTTAAAAGAAGGGCAGCAAGGTGGAGTCCATCTCAGCACACCCCCCACCCCCACCCCAATGGCATCGGTGTCTGTTTGGAGGTAAACAAAGAGAAAGCTGTCGGGGGGGGGGGGGGAGAGGGCAGATTCTTCCCTCTCTGAAGGCTTCTGGAGCCCAAGCCTCCGGGGTCTTACCTGTAGGACAAAAGCTCCACAGTCGCTGTCGTTGTTTTGCCTGGCAATGTTCTGAGGGGGAGAAGAGAAGAGAGGTGAGGGCAGGGCAGGGCAAGGATGGAGGCCAGAACAATACAGCCACCGCCTCGGGCCAGCACTGGGCAGGGAGGCCCGTTTCCACCTCTTGGGCCCCTCTTCTGCGCCACTCTCGCCCTGCCCTTGGTCTCCCTCAGGCACAGAGGAATAAAGGCACCCTCACCCAAAATCCAGGTCCTCATTCCGTTTTCTCTGAAACTCAAAAGGAATGGTCTGGGTTATGATACTTGCTTTAACCAAGCCTGCCCTGGTATTTTGCTCTGGGAAGCGAATGATTTATTTATTTATTTATTTATTTATTTGTAAGCTTGTATCCTGCCCATCTTCCCGGCGGGAACTCTGGGCGGCTAACAGGAGTAAAAACACATAAAACAACAGTTAAAACTGCAAACAATAAGGCAGCGAAAGACAAGATGGCGAAGAGCCCAAGGGGGGGACGGGACTCTAATTCACAGGTCGCCGAAGGCCTCTCTAAAAAAGAGGGTCTTCAAGGCCTTCTTGAAGGCGGACAGGGACGAAAGCAGGCGCAGCTCACTGGGGAGGTGGTTCCAAAGTGAAGGGCCCACCCGCAGTGAGTGCGCCTGAGACGATCTTGTGGGTCTGGATCCGGATGCCTTTGGGGAGATGCACTCCGCCAGGTACTCTGGTCCCAGGCCGTGGAGGGCTTTGAAAATCAAATGCGTTTCTGTCCCCCCCCCACACACACACACCTTCCCCCCTGAGATCCGGACTGGTGGCTTTATTCCATGGCAGACAGCCACGACACGCCCATTTCTCTAGGGCCTTTTTCTCCCCTCTTCCTACCATACGGATAAAAGGCAGGTGAAAACGCAGAACCTCAGAGTCACAAGGTTACGAGGAAAGAAGCGGCAGCAGCAGGGAATCACGCAGCTATCTTGGTCAGAGGGAAAAGGAAGGAGGAAGAACAGAGGCGGGCAGGCAAGGTGGGACAACACCCTTCGGAGTTTGTGAAAGTAACTTTTCAGATGGAGAACTCCCAGAACCCTTCCGCCAGCACGGATGGGGAATCCTGCAAGCCACAGACCAAAAAAGAAGTCCCCCCCCCAACTCCACTCTGCCTTCTTTTCTTCCTCCTCCTGGCCTCCTGAAAGATCCAAAGCCAACCTCTTTAGGCCACCCACGGCCAGATGCCAAGAGGCTTGGGGGGGCAGGTCGCCCTTCTCCAAGCAGATAAGGTTCCGCTTGACCAATAGGGGCACTGACAACCTTTGCTGAAGCCAAGGGCAAACCAGTGCAAGCGCAGAGTGCTAGGTAGCCAGGAGAAGAAGCTGCACAACCTATCACACAACCTCCGCAGAGGAGGAAACCAGAACAAATCATCAGGGAAGGCTCAAGGCAGCCTTTGACTGGCGCCCCATCCTTGGGAGTTCTGTGCTGTCAGGGCCAGAAGATGGGCGTCCTTTCTTCTGCTTCTCTGGTCTCTCACACGCTCGCATACGGCATTACGGGATACTCACCATCTGAAAGACTCCTCTCCAGCCGTCTCTGAAGTCTGGGCGGTTCTTCTTGTCTGCTTCGGCTTGCAGGTACCTGCAGATGTGCTGGGATGGGGAGAGGCGAGGGTAAAACGGTCGAGGGACTGTGAGCGTGCGCGCACCACTGGCGGTGGTCAAAAGTGAAGCAACATTTCCCTTCCAAAAACTCCTCTCTGACCACAGGGAAGCTTTTATTTCCCCTCTGGAACACCTCTTGACCAAACCTCTTTTTAGAAGAACTGGCCAGGCAGGCTTGGAAGCTACAATCCACGAGAAAAGGAAGGACCCAAATTGGAGAAAGGCCGGCACAGCTCTCTAAAGGCAGTGCCTCTAAAGACCACACCCAGGGCTTGGCCTTCAATCGGCAGCTCCAGGAAAGAGTCAGGCAGCGTTCAGGTTCCGTGGTGTGGCTGGGGAGGATGGGCGTGGCAGTCCAGCCCACCTGGAGCCCCCCCCCTTTGGGGAAGGACTGCCTAAGTAATGGGGCCGGGTGTGGGACTTCGCTGGAAAGGTTCCGAAGCTGAGCTTATCTTGATTACAGAAAGGAGGGCGGGAAACACACACATGCACACAGAGATGATGTTCTCTCAGAGCCAGCTGAGAAAGACACGCAGACAAAGGACTGACGTGTTCATCTCCTTTTAGTCTCTAATCTATTGGTGACAAATACACGTTGGAGCATTAATGAAAACACTGGTTCTAATAGGAAGCAGGTGCCCTTTAGCCCTACCTCAAAGCAAAAAGTCAGGGGAAACAGGTCACTTCCTTCCAGATATGCCATGTTGGCAAAAGTCAGGAGTGTGTCCACCGCACTGAAACTTCCCCGAAAAGCATACTCTGAAGAAAGGTTCCCACAGTTGGGGAGAGGAATCTTTATGGAAAAGGCAAATGACCGAGGGCTAAAAGAAATGCCCCAGGTCTATGAAGGGGGCCGTGGTGGTGAATCTCAATTCTGAGCACCAGTGGGGGCTCTCCAAGAGAAAAGGGGAGGTACGATTCCCATGGGCCACCAACCACCCCCTACCCTATACCTTTGGGCACCGCCGGTTGAGAGTGCGCTGGGAGTCCAGATATGTGATTTTCTTCTTCTTGACCTCTACACAAATCAGAGACCAGTGGACCTCCAGGTGGATTGGGATGAGAAGCAGTTCCTTGTTAAAGATGTCCACCTAGGGTGGGAGGGAAAGGAACCATGGCAGTTCAGCTCAGCAGCTCTTCCCAGTGGCTTCATTTCTCTCTCTCTCTCTCTCTCTCTCTCTCTCTCTCACACACACACACACACACACACACACAGACAGCTCCTGGGCAGGGTCCCCACTGTTACAGTTCCGCCTTCATGGGCAATAATGGTCCTTCAGGCTCCGACATGTTTTGGGGCAGCATACAAGGTCCAGGGCAGCATTCGCCCGCCCTGGCAACCTCTGGGTGCTAGATGAGGATGTCTATGGAACTCCCTGCCACAGGAGGTGGTGATGGCATCAGGCCTGGATGCCTTCAAAAGGGGACTGGACAGATTCCTGGAGGAAAAGTCCATCCCAGGTTACAAACCACGATGGAGTTGTGTAATCTCCAGGCTTAAAACCGGGGTACTTCGAGGGCCAGATGCAGGGGAGTGGTATCAGGAGACAGACATCTAGTCTCGTGCGCTCCCAGAGGCATCTGGTGGGGCCACTGTGAGATACAGGAAACTGGACTAGATGGGCCCTCAGCCTGATCCAGCAGGGCTCTGTTTATGTCCTTAAATCGTGGGCGTCCCATGCAACTGGAGGGCTCCAGGTTGCAGAAGGCTGTTTCCCGGTAAAAATACCAGGGTTGTCGCACCAGGCCGGTCTGTAGCTTTCCACGTACCTTCTGCTTTAAGATTTATTTTGAAAGGGAAGCAGTTAGCTGATTAGCGTGGACATGACTGTCCAAGGAGAGAGAAAACAACTGTCCTTTTACACAGTTTACCTTAACACTTTCAGAAATCCTATGTAATTCTTCTCTTTAATATTTCCCATAGTTAATTAGGCTAGCTTAATGAAAAGCACAACTCTCTAAGAAGTTTTATCACACTCTTTCAAGAAATGCCGTATTTACAATCCCCCCGACACAAATTAGTTCCATCTTCAGTTGTAGTATTCATAATATTTATTTATTATTTATTTATTTTTAGCTCTTGTATACCGCCCTATTCCCACAATGGGGACTCAGGGCGGTTAACAACATAAAAATAGAAAAACAGATAAAATCAGACAGAGCAGTAGGCAACAAATTTGCTAAAAACAATTAGATCCAATATGGCAATTTGGCTGCAAATTCTTTCACTTTTTTCATCCTCCACCAATTCCCACCTAACATTCTAGCTGTGAAACCCGTATTTGTCAGTTCTTCAGGAGGGTGATACAGAAATTCATCTGTATCTGGATTCAAGAAGTGAAAAACAGGATTTCAAGGAATTATACTTGAATACCATAAACCACCTTGGGAGGATACCGGCAATCTATCAAAATGGCTTAGGAGCCCATTAAAGGAAGAGAGATAAAATTTTACTTTTGTTACTGTCTTAGTGGTTGCTCCCTTATCTTTTGGCCAAAATACATTTCCCTGTAAATATGGGAATATATTATTTCTATTTTTTGTTCCACATATTTTTATATTAAAGTATACAGGGAAAGATCCTATTTATCACATATGCTTACAAAGGGAGAACCATATTAATTATTGGTGGCAAATGCTGGTTCCACTTAGAGATGTGAAGGCCTGGGGGAAAAACTGAAAAATTCAGGGAAAAAAGGGTTTTTCCCATGTTTTTTTTCTGGAAGCCTTTTTTGTTTTTTTCTGAAAATTTGGGAAAAAGAAAAAAATGATTATGGAATATTTTATTTTAATATGATAAATAAAATATTTTAAAACAGGATGTTCAAATATTTTCCAAATCATTTAAAAAAAATCATTGAAACTTAGCCCCACTCCCTTCCGATAATGAGGTCTTTATTTTATTTTTATTTAATACTGTGAAGAGGAAACATGAATAATTGTCAAGTCTGGATTTTTAAACATTGTTTTTTAGAGTTTTCTTTGTTCCACATAAACTAGTAAACAGTTCAGGACATTGCTACGCCATTTGTTACTTACAATTACAAATAAACATTATTTAAAAAGTAAATTCTGTTTGTAATAATTGTTTGGACACACTATATTTTAATATGCTAGTTGTGATAATTTTATGCCAAGACAAATTATTCGGTCATCTTTTATGTTCCTAAAGTAACAGAATGACTTTCAAGCTGTAAAAGGGAGAGGAGTGCTAATGCAGCATTTTTTTTTCACTTTTTCCAAAAATTTCCATTCCCCCCTCCAAAAACAAACAAGCAAACAAACAAAAAACACAAAAGAACAAAAATGGGTCTTTTTCCGAGCTTCAAAATTCCTGGATATTTTACGTCTCTAGTTCCACTGCTCAACAGGCACCTAGTCATGTGATCAGGTCCCCACTAAGGACCAGAGCCACCCCACTCTGGAATGACCAACAATTTATCACCAAAATTAACATGATTTCTCTGAACCAAGAGTAAACTGACAAGAGGACCTTCAGGGCTGTTCAGATCCTCTACTGTACAACAGTAATAACTCAGGGAATCCATGTTTTTCTCTCTCCTTTCCTCCCAATTTTGGTTAATTGACTTAATTATTCAGCCCTGGGACATTTAATGTATTTCCCCGCCTACAGGACACCCTCCCACTTTTCCAGCCCAAAACAACAGTTTCTCAACTGTGTGGTTCTCTTATTGGCTTACTTTCATGTACAAGACAACCATCAATTTTTAGTCTAGCAGTTTTAGTAAAAAATTCATAATCTTATACGCAGGAAAATACTGTGGTGCCCTGACTTACGACACGCCCGACATACGGAAATCCCGACTTACGAGCGGGTTTCCATAGGGTTTTAAATCCCACTGCCTTATTTATTTTATTTTATTTATTTAGGGGCTTATATACCACCCGTCTTCCCAAAGGAACTCTGGGCGGTTTACAACAAAGCAAAATGGCGAACAATTAGATACAACACGTGAACAAATAATAAAAACAATTTAAAAGCACGTAGTTAAAAAAAAAGGGCATGAAGACATACATTCCCATAAGAATGCACTGAAAGTCAATTAATCCGTTCCAGCTAATCAACTTAAGAGCTAATGCTCAGAATGGATTAATTTCATAACAAACGGTTTGTATAACGTAAAATTTGTACAATATAAAAAATTCCGGAAATAGGGGAAATTTGCTTAACAGAATCACCTATGGGGCGAATCTGTAGAACATAAAAATTGTCGTGATTAGGGATTACTCTTTCCTATGGGAAATTTGAATAAAGGAAAATTTGCTTAACATAATTTCATTTGGAACAAATTAATTCCTTTATACAAGGTACCACTGTACTTAATCTTTTATTCTCCTTCCACTTCTAAAGATGCTAATACCTTGTTCTAACAAATTAACACTTGATAGCCAACCAAATTCTTTCCTTTCAAGGTTTTAAAGTCACGCCTGAACCCAATGCAATATGCTGCCCCGAAGGTGGTTGGTGGAGTCTCCTCTTTTGGAAGTTATTAAGCAGAGGCTGGATGGCCATCTGTCGGAAATAGTGTGATGGGGGGTTCCTGCATGGCAGGGGGTTGGACTGGATGGCCCTTGAAGTCTTTTTCAACTCTATGATTCTGTGATTCAATTCTCTGTCACTGATTTTAAAGCTGAAAGAAGAAAGACTCATAGCCTTTTGCATGATTCCACACTTCACTCTAAGAACACCCCTTCTCTCAAGACAAAACAACACAGCAGTGCGACTCTTAAAAGCTTTTGCAAACCGAGCCTCTTTTCTCTAACCCAACGACACCCAGACAGGCTGGGCTACGAGCCCTGTCATCACTAGCCAGCACGGCTACAACTTACATTTTTGGTCCAGCGCTTCACCCCCTCGTATCCCTTGGTTCGTAGCTTATCGTAGAAAAAACTGTTGAAGAAATGGACCTGGGCAAAGCGGGGAGAAACAGATAACACACAAGGCCTGTTTGTGCTGGGAAAGTCAACGATGGAAACAGGGTCTGGAGGTAAGTGGGGTGGGTGGGTGGGGGAGGAGGACAAGGTGAAGGTTGGAGAGGATGTAGAGGAGGAGGAGGAGGAGGAGGAGGAGGAAACCACTCCAGGAGGTCAGCTCCACTTTTCACACCCAGTCCAACTACGACTCCAGCTGCACGTTTTCTGCAGTTGACTGTGAGGCTTGGGAGAGGTACTTTTTCCACCAATGGAATATTCTCAGACGTTCCACGGGCCCAGCGGTTAGATCAGTGGTTGCTCTCATCGGCTGGCCCAGCGTGCTTGAGCATTTCTAGACCCCACTTTCACCTCCACCTGCAGGATGTGACTCCCCCCCCCAATTTATTTCCTTTTAACATCTGACACGATTCCCTGCTTCCTGGCCCTTGCCTCCCCCTCCTTTCCTTACACCCTGTTTGCAAATTGAGAAGATGGGTGCCGGTGCCACGTGTTTAGGTTGTTTAGGACTTGTGAGGCGGATCTGGAGACACTAGATGCAATATTCGCCGACGGCTTTCTTGATTTGGGCCCTAACTGGGAGTTAGGACAATTCTGCATTGAAAAGGTTCCCTTTCTGTCACAAGACCACAGCTGGACTGACGGCCAAAGGAGAGGAGGTGCGGGTTGATTCTCAACCCACAAGGGGTGGGGGGTGGGGGGGCTACCAGAACTGGGTACCGACCAATCTTTCAACCTCCCGACCTCCCTCTCAGGGAGAAAACCCAGGACCGGAAGCAAGCTCACCTTCTCTGGCACCGTGTCCATAACAAGATCTCCGTACATGTTCATGACCTGCCCAGGAAAGAGGGAAAAGGTGGGTGGGGAGAGATCGGCCAGAGTACCGTACCAACCGTCTTCTCACTAGAGGCACACAGAGAACGATCGAACTCATTCCACTGGGTATGAAGGCCAAGCCGGAACGATTTGGGCCCCGGTCACCTTTTCCCCGCCCCCTCCTATCAGTCCATTCAAGTCTTTAAAGCTGCCTAGACAGTCCCTTTTGAGGACGCTCCAGAAATCTCCTGTCCTGTTCAGAGCAGGGCCTTGAGCATGGCAGCACCAGCAACACGGGAGGATTGCTCCCTCGCAACCTCCACAGGCTGGAGCTGACAAGAGCAGGGCAGCTGAGGGGTGTGCATTTTGGAGACACCCCCCCTGCCCCACACACTCATCCTGAGGGCCACAAACGAACAGAGTTCATTGGGCAGCACATAACGATAACGTACAGTAAATCTGACACGTGCCTACAACTTGCAGTGAGCAACTAAGAACGCACTTCCGCCTAACATTACTTAAACGGTCTTTTCATTTGTTTGAGTACTGTGCACACTATCATTTTTAAAATGATTTTTATACCGCACCACCTGGCCAACGGTCACTCTGTGCGGTTTATTTCATTACCGCTGCACACAGCTTTGAAGCTTTCGAATTTCTGGCGCTTACAGATACTTGTAAGTAAATAATAAACAAATCAGGATGACAGAAGGCCTGCTTGGTTTTCAACCCCAAAGGTCCACCAAATGAAACTGCCAACGAAGCAGCCACTCGTGGCCAGAGGCAAACAATATTATTTATCTATTTATTCGATTTATCTACCACCTATCTGGCAGAAAGCCACTCTGGGCAGCTTATGGCATAAAACAAACTGATAGGTGTGCCCAGTGAACCACACATGGGGGTGATCCACACAGGCAAGCTGAAATCTACATGCCGAACATTTTAATACCCTAATTAATTTGGAAGGAGAAAGCCTCTCTCTCTCCCTTTTGAGGTTGCTGCTCAACAGGTGGGAACCAGAGCGCTCCCCCTCCACCAGCCACAGGCAGACCCCAGAGGCTGGCTAAAAGAGGCTCCTTCTGCCTTCTGGATAAATCAAGGGGTTCACAGCAGCCGTTTCAGTTTAGTTTTAGCAAAGGTTCTCAGAGCATCTTCAAAGGCAGATCCATCAGCCACGGGGGAGGGATATTCTGATACCCCCCGGCCCTTCAGGGATATTATGACCCGCTATTTTGGGCAACCTTGCTTTTTTCATGCCAAACCCTGATGGTTCTCGTTTTTCACCTTCCAGTGCTCCCCCCTCCCCCGCCATACCTGGTCATTGAGCCAATTGGGCCCGTAGAGGGTCTGCAGGTCATCCATGGTGACCACGTGGCGCTTGTAGGTGACCCTGAAGGTTCGGACCATGGCGTTGCCTGGCAAACGCTGGTAGGACTGGATCAATTGATTTACCAGGCCTTTCCTGCAGGGACAGAGAAATGAAGGGGGGGAGGGGGAAAGCAGCACCTCTTAGGATGGGTCTGGGACCTCTAACCTTGCAGGCAAACTGGGCTCCAGGGCCTGTGTCCCGTCTCCCATTGAGACACCACGAAAAGCAAAAGCAAAGTGGTCTGCTTCTATACCGCCCCATACCACTTCAAGGAGTCTCTGGGCAGTTTACAGTAATTACACATCCCCCCCCAGCAAGCTGGGTACTCATTGTACTGACCTCGGAAGGATGGAAGGCTGAGTCAACCACGAGCCGGCTGCTACCTGGGATTGAACCCCCAGGTCGTGAGCACAGTTTTACCTGCAGGACAGGCTCTTAACCACTGCGCCACGAGGCTCTTAAAGCACTACTGGGTGCTTTGCCAGCATTTGCCTTCTGCTCCGGTCATGGTGGCTAAAACTCACTCCAGAGGGCTTCTGATGGTGAGGAACCGAGGCTGGACTAACGCGTGCCCCCACTTAACCTAGCACATCCCACTCAGCTTCACCAGGCCAGGGACCACCTCCATGCACCCGCCAAGCTGCAGTCGGTCACGCTGGTACCTGGCTGAGTGAATAACTACTGACCACCTGCTGCTAGACAGGGAATGCTGAGCCAGAGACCAAGGGCAGAACTACACGGAACGTCCGCTTCGCCCTCAACAACTATTCCTCCGGAGATGCCGCCTCTCAAAGCTGTGGTGCCCGCGTAATCAGCTTGCAAATGCCAAGCCTGCAATGATCACTGCGTGACCAACACCAGGCAAAAGCCAACGCATCTGAAACCTCGCGGTGCTGCCATACCCCTCACGACGGGGAAAGCAAAACAAAACTCGGATGCTTGTTATGTCTGAGTAAAGCCAGTGCCTTTACTTCTCTTCTTCCTTTTAAATAATAGGTTATATTGTATTGTTGTACTGTGTTTTTATTGTTGACTATCTGATTCTTATATTTCCTTTTATATCGAGAGCATATTTTACCAAAACAAACTCTGGATGTGTCCAACCACACTTGGCCAATAAAAGTATTCTGATTCTGATTCTGATTCATTCTCCCCAAACCACGGGTCTGATTCCCCTGCGCAGAGGAGGGCGTGGGGTCCTGGCGAGGGAAGAAAGGCTGTACCTCTGAGGGGTCGAGAATTCCTCCTGGAAAATGTCCTCCAGCTTCTCCACCACCTCGTCTGCACCGATGGGAATGAGGCTGCCGTACGTCTGCAGGAACTCGTCCAGGATGTCTGGAGGGGAAGGGAGGAGAAAAGAAAGCTGAAGCCGGGACAGCCTGGCTCCGCCAGAAGCAGAACCCAGCTGAGGCAGCTGGAGAGGTAGAAGCAAGAGGGAGACACGGCTCTTTGGCCACGCTGGTCAACAGCCAGAATCTAAAGGGTCCCGATCCCATGCACCCTCTGGACGGGGGAAGATTAAGGTGCCCACAATGCAGGTGTGCCTCCAGGGACAAGAGCGAGGCACCACCGAGTAAGCAAATGCCCCAAAGCACTAATATGCATCCCAACCAGATCTGCTGATGTTACTGGGCTGGGCTGCTGATTTGATGGTACTCTTGAACCTGTGAGCTTCCTATAGAATAGGTGCAGCTCTCTAGAGATCTCTGGACTCCAACCACCATCAGCCCTCACCCCGCAGGGTCCCTGGTGAGAGATGAGGAGAGCTGCGGTTTCCCAATGGGAGGAAGGACAGAGGTCGCCAGAGAAGGTGCAGCAGATGTGTTTAAGAATTAGGCAAATCCTGCTCATCAAACAGAAAGCCTCTGGGCACCTAAGAAACAGACCCGTTTTAACTGGCACCAGGTTCCCCGGGTGGTTTTTCCTGCCACTGACTAACACGGCGGCTCCCTTTTGAGAAACCCAGCTGGTTCTCTCTGCTTTGCGCTTCTCCTCTCCTTTTAGTCCTGAGTATTCCTGAGATGCCGTAGATGTCAAGCTGCTTCCTAAACTCAGCGAGGAACCTTCAGACAATCTGAGAGGGGCCCCACGCTCTTCTGGGCGGGAAGGGAACCCTTCAAAAGCACACCTTCCTTCCCTCCGTCGTCCAAGGGCATCCCTAACCCTCACCCTCTCCGCTAACCCCAGGGCTGAGCCTGAGGCAGGAGGACAGGGAAGGCTTTCTGAGGCCCCTGCCTCCCACCTTTTTCTTTCAGGAAAAGAGGGGAGAACATAAGTACCTAAGAAGAGCCCTGCTGGATCAGGCCAAGAAAGGCCCATCTAGTCCAGCTTCTTGTATCTCACAGAGGCCCCACCAGATGCCTCTGGGAGCGCACGAGACTCGATCTCTGTCTCCCGATACCACTCCCCTGCCTTTAGTCCTTGAAGTACCCTGGTTTTAAAGCCTGGAGATTACACACATCTCCATCATGGTTGGTAATCTGGGATGGACTTTTCCTCCAGGAATCTGTCCAATCCCCTTTTGAAGGCATCCAGGCCAGATGCCATCACCACATCATGTGGCAGGGAGTTCCACAGACTAACAACACGCTGGGTGAAAAAATATTTTGTCTGTTCTTACTCTCCCAGCCCTCAATTTGAGTGGATGTCCCCTAAGTTCTGGTATTGTGAGAGGGAGAAGAGTGTCCCTCTATCCACTTTACTCATGCCCTGCATTATTTTGTATGTCTCAATGCTACACCCTTTCTCCAAGCCAGTTTTTTTCTCTCTCACACACACACAGACACACACATACTCCTTACTATGCACACACGTGATGTGCTCTTCCCTCAAGGGGCTGTGCTGGACGGCTTTCTCGTCAAGCCTCTCCTGGCCGGTCTCAGCTGACTCCGCCGCCTCCGCCTGCTGGCTGTCCGTTTCGAGCCGGGCCCCCAACGAATCCAGCAGCCGGTCATTGTCCTGGGGACCCTGAAAGAGCTCTTCGGCCGCTTGGCCTCCGATGCTACAGACGTTGCTGATGAGGATGGTGGCGTCGGCGACTCCTGGCAGGGAGCAGTGACTGCCGTCAGGAGTGAGGGCGGCGTAGCCATTGGGAAGGGCATCCAGAGGGCCTGCGGCAAGCAAGGCAGGAGAGGTTAGAGGGCTCTACCGGGAGACCGAGCTGCCCTGGCCTTTTAGGGTCAGGTGGCACTGGCCCAGACACAGTCCCACCTGGGGTCGTCTCGTGCAGTCTGTCTGTGGGCCAGAGGTAGGCATTTGGGCATTGAGCGTATGGGCAACACCTACTCTGCACGGATGCCTCCCACGGGATAGGTGAAATTGGAGAGGCCAAACAGCAGCTTCAGAAAGAGCTGCCACTTGGGGCCTTCCCCGGGTGGCCTCCATTAGAATCACAGAATCATAATAAATAATGAGTTGGAAGAGACCTCAATGAGGGCCATCCAGTCCAACCCTCTTCCATGCAGGAACCCCCATCACAGGGACTTCCGACAGATGGCCATCCAGCCTCTGCTTAAAAACCTCTAAAGGAGGAGACTCCACTGCCCTCCTTGGTGGCAGCAGCTTATTCCACTGTCAGACAGCTCCAACTGTCATGAAGTTCTTCCTAATGTTTAAGTTGAATCTCTTTTCCTGTAGTTTGAGACCATTGCCCCATGTCCTTGTCTCTGAAGCCACGGAAAACAAACCAGTCCCTTCTTCAATGTGACATCCTTTCAAATATTTAAACACAGCTATCATATCCCCTCTCAGTCTTCTTTTTGAAGGGTTAAACATTCCCAGCTCCCTAAGCCGCTCCTCGTAAGACATTTCCTCCAGACCCTCAACCATCCCGGTCGCCCTCCTCTGGACCCGCTCGAGGTTGTCAACATCCTTTTTTAAACTGAGGTGCACAGAACTGGACACAGGACTCCAGGTGGGGGTCTGACCAGAGCAGAATAGAGAGGTACTATCACTTCCCTTGATCTAGACACGATGCTTCTGTTGATGCAACCAAGAATCGCATTGGCTTTCTTGGCTGCCGCATCACACTGCTGACTCATGTTCAATTAACTGCCCTTCTAACAGGCTTTTGGAACCACTATTGATGAACTGGGTCCTCACCTTGGGTTCTTTCTTCTCCTCTCCTCACCCATTTGGTTATTAAATCGCATGGCATCCCCACAGAGAGACACACAGACCCTGTGTGGATTTCTACAACTGATATGGAACCGTGCTTTGTATCCTGAAGATGCCTGGGTATGTTTTCCTGTCAAAACCTCCATCTTTTATTCTTTTGACCAGGGCTGTGAAGTCGGAGTCGAAGTCAGAGGAAATTCTGGGTACCTGGAGTCGGAGTCTGCAAACAATGCACCGACTCCGACTAAATTTAGATTGCATTTGCTAAGCCTATAACTACATTTCAAGATTAATATAAACCATTTCTAGGTTTTACAGATTTTGTTTTTGGTTCATACAGATAAGCTTTGTTTTTGTTCTAAAACAACCAAATAATGTGGTTTGTATTTTTGAACTGGTAAAGTTCCTGTTCCTGATGGTTATGCCTGCTGCTACTATCCATCCACTTGATTAATTAATAAAACAAAATTAATAAAACTTTGTTGTTTTTCATTGTGTTTGTCTTTTGCTTAAACTGTTCAATACAGTAGACTGTTGGCTTCCCAGCCAGTAGTCCTGAGGTAATGACATGTACGTTGCCTTTCTTTCCTTCAAGGAATGTATAAAATACATTCGCATATTAATACAGAGGAGTCGGAGTTGGGGAGTCGGAGTCGGAAGTACAAAAAAACTTAGGAGTCAGAGTCGGAACATTTATCTACCGACTCCACAGCCCTGCTTTTGTCGCAGTTTTTTACTTGGAAACGAAACCCATCAAGCTTTTTTGGGTCAATCCAGTCTGGATGACTGTTTTTCCTCTACAGCGGTACCTTGCTATATGAAATTAATGCATCCTGTGCTGCGGCAAGAGGAAACTTCATAAACCGTAAACGCAATGGGGGTGCATTGCATCCTGGGAAAGGAAATCCTTTGAAAATAATCATAAACCGAGTTTTTTTCCGGAAAAAAACTTTGTAAATGGAGGCATTATTTTCAATGGATTTCAGTTCGTGAAGTGAAAATTTCATTAACCGATGCATTCTTAAACCAGGGTACCATCATATTGAACTTGTCTAAATGTACGACGGAAGCCAAAGAGCAGTTCAAACAGGAAGGAGAGGACAGTTACCTTACAGGAGTGTTTGGAAAAGTTACTTTTCAACAGCATAACTCCCCAAATCCCGTCAACCTATTGTACAAGCTATGGTCTCAAGAAGTAACTTTTCCAAATGCTGGCAACAGTCAACTAGGGAGGTTCACGCACTTGGCATGTTATGTCCTGACACTGCCCCAGATTCTGCCCCAATAAACGGGGAGTAACGTGACCGATGATATTGAAGGACACCCCACTACGGAGCTCTAATCCAGCTAACGCCCTGCTCAGCTAACGCCGCACAAGCACCACCCCAGGCACCAGGGTGACAGGGCCACGGAGTGAGATTTACCTCCCTCTCCGCCCAGGCCGTGTTCCAACGCCTCTCCGATCTTCCTCGTTCTTGGGGAGGCCGGGGCTCCCCCGGGAGGATACTTGAGCATCGTCGCATCTTCCTCGTCCAGTTCCATCGCTCCGGGGTCCTTGTCGCAGGCGACCCTCTGCAGCTCTACGTACTGAGGGTAAGGAGAGGCCTCCTCCTCCATCAGGGCGCCCAGGAGACTTAGGCCTCGGGAGGTCTGCGGTACGGACGCAGAGGGGGGGAAGGCCCCATCCAACTCATAGTCCAGGTGGGGCTCGGAGGAGGAGGAGGAGCAAGCCTTGAAGTGGGACGGGTGGGGCCTGCCCTTGGCCCGGGGCTGACAGTCTCCTTCTGCTAAGGGGAAGCTCTTCTTGCACAGAGGGAGGGGGTCGTCGTCGGGCTGTGAGCCCGGGGAAAGGGACAGGGAGGACCGGGCCCGCTTCAGACTGGGCCGGCGGCGCCCCTTGGAGGCCATTTTGCCCCACAGCTTCCAATGGAAAGCCAGGGAGGAGCTCTTGGAATACAGGAGCATCCGGAAGGCCTGCAGGGCCCGCTGGCGGCGGCGGCGGAAGCACTGCCGCCTGGACGGACCGCCCAAGAGCGGCAGGCGCCCTCTGGAGTTGGAGCCTGCCCCCATGTCAAAGGGCCAGGCGCGCCCCCCGCTTCTGGCCACCTTCCTCCTGCCGCCGGCCTTGTTCTGAGTCACGTCAGAGGAGTCCCCGGCCACGCCCCAGCTGGAGACACAGGCGAGGTCCCACTCCCCTTGTTCTCCCTCGTCGCTGCCGGGGGACAGAGGGCCAAAGCCGGGGGGCTGCTTCTTGGTGTAGGCCAAGCGGTGGCTTCCCTTGAAGCAGCCACCGTGTTTGGGCTCGGAGTCATCCCACCCCTGGGAGGGCTGGCACATCTCGTTCCGATGCCCCATCGCGGTGTTGGGGAGGCCAGGGGAGGCCCCCCAATACTTCTTGCCCTGAATAGTTTCCTTCATAGTCCCAGAGCTCCTACAAGAGAGACAGAGATAGAAAGAGAGAGAGTGTTTTGATCATGAATGAGTGTGAGGGAGGAGCCCTGGCAAGCCGGCAGGCCAAGTGAGAAAAGGTGGTTTCCATTCCGGAGGAACTTTCTTGGAGAAACAGGACAAAACAATGAAAAGTCACCAGCCAGAGGGAGGGATACAAGGTAAGACTCATTCTGCTGCCGGCTGAGCCCTGTGTTGAGGCCAACAAATTATCTGAGGCACACATTCCCAGCTGTAGATCTGAGACCATGAGAACTGGAAATGTGCTTTACAAATATACAAACTGCACAAAAGTTAAAGATATTACAGGCGTGGCATGGTGTGTTTCCAGGAGCACACTGCGTTGCACACAGAGTGCCAACAAGAGAGAACAGATGGCTGACTCTCTGCCATTTCAGAGCAAGTTCCTTTTCCTCTGGAGGCTGCCCCTGCAACTTATTAGTTCTCTCTCTCTCTCTCTCTCACACACACACACACACACAAATACACACTCAGCCCCGCCCAAGATGGCCTATGAAAAAGACCAGCTGGGTCTTGCTAGGTCTCTTCTTTGTTTCTCAAGCAAGAGGCTTTTCTCTTTTTATGCCTCCTCCCCATGGGTTTCCTCTCTGCTTTTAAGCTCTGGGTCATTTCATTTCAATGAAATTTTAGTCCAACACGGCCAACAGAACACATTTCAGAGGGCTGCAGCCCCAAAATATCTGGGAGATCAAAATTTAGGGACCAAAGTTCTAGAGAATCAAGAGAAAAATCCGCCCCCCCCACGCACATCTATTTGACAGGTGCTGGGTCAGCGGAGGATTCGTTGACTTAGGCTGCTGGCTCAAAAAACCTGACCCACTTTATTTATCTTATTCGCATGCACAACATTCTGTTGTGGGACAGGGGGGTTTTGATGAGATGGTCACAGCGCCAAGGCTAGAAAAATGGCTCAAAATATTGACGCTGGCGGGAACAAGCATTTGGGTGCATGTCCTTTTCACAGCCCAGCCAACTCCACCAAGAGAGGTGGTTATCTCCTTGATGTTCCCTCCCACCTGGGGTATAAACCCATTTCTCCCGACTCAATACTCCATCCTGGCATTGTCACAACAAAACAACCCTCCCCCAGTCCCAATAAAGGTAAATCCAAGGGTCTGAAAAGGCTACGGGGGGGGGGACTAGAAATCTAAATGCTATTGCAGGCACGTTCTCTCTGGACAGCAACCTGAGAAGAAAAATGGGTTCTGTGTGGGAAGTAGAAAGAAAAGGAGAAAAGGCATTTGCAGGAATTTTTTTCCCCAAGGGAGAAAATGGGAACAACATACAGTATATGCAGTAATTCCAGCACAGTTGCTAAAACGTACTGCATCTGTTGACACGCACGAAAACCAACGTAAGTGTCTGGGTGGCCACCAGCGTCCTACCGCCCGCCCCCTGCCCCGGACAATCATAGGGAGGTTATGAATAAATATGCAAGCATTGCTCTGGGATGAGGGCAAAAGAGGGAGCTAACCACTGCCGTCTTCAGCAGGACCCTCCTTTGAAGCCGCTTCTAGCCCAAGATACAAGAGCTATTATACCAGCCTATCTTGTGGAGCGGAAGGTTTCCATTCTTGCCAAACTGACTTGGCCAATTTTATTTTTGATGTAAAATTATTTTTCATCTTTTCCTTTTGAATGTATGTTAAATGTATGTTCAATCTCGTTGTTCTGCACAGGACAATGACAATAAAGATCTATCTATCTATCTATCTATCTATCTATCTATCTATCTATCTATCTATCTATCTATCTATCTATCTATCTATCTATCTATCTATCTATCTATCTAAATGCTTTATGTTGCCTCTATCACAGCATACGGGCCAGTAGAAAGAAGCTGTTCAGTAAAAACTCTGTGGCACACAGCAAACCCTTGAACTACAGATTAGAGATATACAGGTATCTGTAAACGCAAGCAGGACTTTGGAGGAGCACAGGCCTTCTATGCCGGAGCCCAGTCCTGGTGTTGACAAGCGTCTCCAACCCCACTTCAGGGGCACAATTTTGGCCAGGCGGGGGGACTTTTTGGTTGCCTTGGGCTGTTGAACAAGCAGGAAACCCAAGTCGTTCCCCCCCCCCCGGCCAGCTTATTACCAAACCACGCCCGCATTGACCAGGAGGCCCACAGCTACCTTCACTCTCTGTGTGTGTGTGTGGGGGTGGGTGGGGGTGAGTGGCAGGGAGTCGAGGGAAGGAGCTCTTCTGGCAGGCAGGGACCCCTAGAACCACGGGGGGGGTGCATCCCAGGGAGGCCTCATTCCCTGAGAAGCGTCCCAAGAGAGGCTGAGGAGCTTGCATCAAGGCAAGGAGGCCGCTGTGCCTGTCCTGCTCCAGAAGTGAAGCTCCCGCCCCCCACCCACCCCCCCACCCCCACCCCCGCCAAGGAAGAGGTGGACGATTCGTGCCCGTCATTCACCCTGTTGGCTGCCGATCCCCCCCCCTACCTTGCTCCTGCCTCCCTCCTGTGATTGGGGAAGTGGAGGGTGGGGGGTGGGCTGCACCCAGGGCTGATCCTGCCAGGGCTTCCCCAGAGGACAGCACTGCGGGGGTGGGGCGGGACGGACCCCTCAGCCCCTCCGAGGAGCCCCTCCCCACAAGGGATCAATGAGGGGTGAACGGGATCGGAGGGAGGGAGGGAGGGGGGGGGCGAGAAAGAGAGGCGTGGAAGGGAAACGTCTGCGTGGGGTGGGTGGGGGGGTGGGTGGGTGGACGAGAGAGGAGGGGGAGGGGGCGTGGCTGGGGAGGGGGCCGAGAGGGACGCCCCCCCCGCCAAATCTTAGAGGAGGGGGAGGGGGAGGGGGGAGGGGGCGTGGCCGAGGAGGTAATCCTGCGGGTGGGTGGGGGGGGGCGGAGAGAAAAGAGAAGGCCCTGCTAGGGAGGGAGACGAACCAGACCTGGGGAGGGCGGGTGGGGGGTGGGGGGGGCGCCTCAGCAGCAACAGGAGGAGGAGGAGGAGGAGAGGGAGGGTTTATTTTTTTGGGGGGGGGTGCGGTGGGGTGTCCGCGCCGTGAGGGGGAGGGGCCCCGGGTGGTTACGGAGGCCGAGGGGGGGGTCCGGCAGGGAGTGGGGGGGGGGAAGGGCCCTTCCCGCGCCGAGGGCGCCTCACCCTGTGCCACCGCCACCGCCGCGAGCCGGGCGGCGGAGACGGGAAGCCCCTCTCGCCTCGGCTCCCGCCTCCCGCGGCCACTGCCGTCGCCTTCGCCGCCGCCGCCGTCGTCGTCGCGGCCGCCTCCTCCTCCTCCTCCTCCTCCTCTTCTTTCCCTCAGGAACGGCCGCGGCTGCCGGCGCCGCCCAAAGACGTCATCAGCCGGCGTCTGGAGGGAAAGGGCGGGGCCGCGCGCGAGAGGCGGGGAAGGGAGGGGGCGGGGCACAGCCGCCCCTCCTCCTCCTCCTCCTCCTCCTACGCCCGCCCGCGCGCGTGACGTCAGCGCGCCGGAGAGGCGCACCCCGCCCTCTCCCCCAACCCGAGGAGGGCCCGTGGGAAGGGCGGGGCAGCATCCGGGCATTTCGCGGGGCGTACGCGTGCGTCGTCTCCATGGCGCTTCTGCGGGGTGGTTTTGTTTCTCCCCCCCCCTTCCCCCACCCTCCCAGTTCTGTCACCAAGTCTCTCTCTCTCTCTCTCTCTCACTCAGTCACACACACACGCACAACACACACACACACACACAAAAGCTTTGCCCACGAGATCCCCCTCTGTGTACATGAAATAAAAATAAAATAAAGTATCATAATAATAATTAATAATAATTAATAATAATAATAATAATAATTTATTGACATTGTGTGTATATATACAGCATACACATACAACGAAATTCAGACACCCAGAGACCAGATTCAACACACACACACACACACACACACACACACACAAGCTTTGCCCACGAGATCCCCCTCTGTGTACATGAAATAAAAATAAAATAAAGTATAATAATAATAATAATTAATAATAATAATAATAATAATTTATTGACATTGTGTGTATATATACAGCATACACATACAATGAAATTCAGACACCCAGAGACCAGATTCAACACACACACACACACACACACACACAAGCTTTGCCCACGAGATCCCCCTCTGTGTACATGAAATAAAAATAAAATAAAGTATAATAATAATAATTAATAATTAATAATAATAATAATAATAATAATAATAATAATAATTTATTGACATTGTGTGTATATATACAGCATACACATACAATGAAATTCAGACACCCAGAGACCAAATTCAACACACACACACACACACACACACACACACACGCTTTGCCCACGAGATCCCCCTCTGTGTACATGAAATAAAAATAAAATAAAGTATCATAATAATAATTAATAATAATTAATAATAATAATAATAATAATTTATTGACATTTTGTGTATATATACAGCATACACATACAACGAAATTCAGACACCCAGAGACCAGATTCAACACACACACACACACACACACACACACACACACAAGCTTTGCCCACGAGATCCCCCTCTGTTTACATGAAATAAAAATAAAATAAAGTATAATAATAATAATAATAATAATAATAATAATAATAATAATAATAATAATAATAATAATAATAATAATAATTTATTGACATTGTGTGTATATATACAGCATACACATACAACAAAATTCAGACACCCAGAGACCAGATTCAACACACACACACACACACACACACACACACACACACACACACACACACACACACACACACACACACACACACACACACAAAATCCCTGAACACTCTCCCACACATTAAAAATCCCCTCAACACACACATGACATAGATGAACATAATGAATATACAGTAATAAATAGAATAAATGACATAATGCAGTACAATAAACCTCACTCGCTGGAGATTTTGAAAAAAAGATTGTTTCAGAGAGGGTAGCCCTGTTAGTCTTTTCAATCCTTTTTTTTTTTTTTTGAATTTGTACTTTTGTCTGATACCCTTGTACTGGCCAGCATGCTTGCTTCTGTAGAAATGGTAGAGCACTGAGGCTACGTTTCGTGCAGGAGACTTTCCCAAGGGCTGCCCCGAGAGGACGCCAAAGTGTTGAGAGGCTGAGAACGTCCATTGTTGTGCTTCTGGGCACCATAATTTGGGCCAATGTAAAGGACTAGCCAAAAGCTTTGTAGGGCGAAAAGTTCCC
Organism: Phrynocephalus guinanensis; assembly: GCA_037367245.1. Lineage (NCBI taxonomy): Eukaryota > Metazoa > Chordata > Lepidosauria > Squamata > Agamidae > Phrynocephalus > Phrynocephalus guinanensis. Next base: position 1,510,869 of record CM074743.1, read on the forward strand.
CACAGCCGTTTCACAAGTGACATCAGCATTTACTGTATTTCATATGATTTCCAAGGAAGTAGCTGTGTCATCCTGCCTAAGGGAAAGTTATTCTCCAAGAAAATCCGAAGAAGTCTAGGCTTCTTGGCACATTGCATCCATTAGGAAGAGGACACTTGACAACCTTTGCCTTGAATTCTGTGGTCATTATTTTATATTTTTTTTCCTCACTGCCCATAAGTTACTCATGCATGCCCTGATGAAGGGGATTTTAATCCATAAAAGCTTGCATTAATTTTTGTAAGTCAATAATAATAATAATAATAATAATAATAATAATAATAATAATAATAATAATAAACAACTTTATTTTTATGCTGCCTTTCTCCCCGGAGGGACCCAAGGCGGCTTACAACAAATTCATAAAAGTACAATAAAAGCAGTACAATGTAAAAACAACACAATACCTATAAAATACTATAAAATACTATACAGTATAATACAATAAAAACCAAGATTAAAAAACAGTAGCTGCAGCAGAGTTAAAAGCTCCCCAGCCAATGAAACTAAAAAAGTAAGATGTTATAAAAGTTTATTTTTATATATATATATTATATATATATATATTTATATATAAAAAAGGTGTCCCAGATCATAATCAGGTGATTGGTAGGGAGGAGAGGAACCGGGTTGGAGTAGCAGGGGTGTGATATGGAACCGTCCTTCCTAATCTTCAAGCACCCCCAAATCCAGCACCCCCAAATCCCCTGCTTGGTTTCACCCCTGGAGTCCCCCTTTGAACCCGGGCTCCAGTCATGTGAGGTTGCTGCCACCTGGTGGCCACGTCTGGGAGAGAGCAGGTGGCTCTCTCATGGGGACCCAGAAGCCCCACTTGGAGGGGGAGGCTGATTGGCCTGGGGATGATGGGAACTGGGGGGTGCCAAAGGCCTTCGGTCAGATACGGCCTGGCCTGGTTAGTGCTCATGGTTGTGAGGTGGGGCTAGCCCCTCAGCAACAGCACCCCAATAACTCTGACCGTGTGCCCCCCCCCCCCGGAGGGCTCATGGTGGGTGACCAGGTGGAACGGAGTTCCAGGTTCTCGGCCCACGTCTGGCCGCTCGGAAGAGGCCTTCTCTGTGGGGTGGCTTCACATTGAAACGTCCCCCTCTGGAACCACTGTTAGCACCCCCACCCCTTTTTCATTGGGTTAAGCCAACCTTCTCTTACAGAGGCCATAAAAAACAAGGTAGCCCCAGGGCATGCACAGAGCGCTCCTCTCCCTCCTAAGCACTCGCCTCTAACCCTCTGGATTTTCAGGGAGGGCACCAACCCTCCCATGGTGGAACTGCACCACCCGAGCTGTGTGCGCATGAGAGCGTTCCTGCTTCTCCTTCCTCCCCCCCCCCCCCAACCAGGGCCCAGTGTTGACCTCACACATCCTCACCCAGCAACCTGTGTGTGTGTGTGTGTGTGTGTGGTTCTGGAACACGGCTCAGAAAGGCCGCCTGAGGGTCTCCCCTATGGGTCTCTGTCGGAGCAGCCTTGGGTCGGGCCCGGGTGGGTCAGAGTGCCCTCCCCCCTGGTACTACGTGGGGCTGGAGATGCCCCCGAGGGAGACAGCTGGCCTCGATCAGGAGTGCCCAGACTTTGGCATGGAGGTGCTGAGTTACACCTACTGGCTCCTTCTCGGCACCTTCGCCCTCCTGGCCCTCCTCTCGGTTGCCCTCGGTTTGGGACGCTGGCTCGCTGCCCGGAAGGTGAGGAAGCCAGGAGGCACCCAGGATAAAGGGGGCGGGCGGTGGGGTTTGGGGGGGTCAGGAACACCCCCTCTGTCCCGCTGGCCTAATGGAGGAATGAACGCAGTAGGACTCCCCGTGGCCAACGGCAGGGCCTGGGTCGGGGGGGGGTGTTCCTTTACCTGCCGCACATCCTCCATCCTTACTGCCTCGGGGGGGGGGGGTCGGAAGGTGCAGGGGGGCACCCTCTTCCACCCGGATGCCTCCATGCAAGACGTTGTTGTGCAGGCTCCGGGCTTCCAGCCAAATCTCAAAAGACCCGATTCCCTCCTGGTCCCTCGGACGAACCTTCCACAGCTGGAATCCAATGCAGATCCTGAAACATTAGGAGATGTCATTGGCAGGTGGGGTGGGGGTTGGGTGGAGCTCCCATCAGTCCCCGGGCAGGACGGATCCCAGAAGATTCGGGGAGCGTCCGTTCATAGTGGGAGCAAGGTCGTGTGGTTGGTGCGCAAGGTCACCAACTGCCCTCTCCTGATCTCTCTTCATTAAAGTGGGTCAGTGGTGGGGTTTGAGTCAACATATTGCCTTTCCTTGTTTTGGGGGAGACTTTTTTTTTAAAAAAGAAAGGTGGTTACTTCACGCCCGTTTTGTCTCTGTAAGTGTTGCGCTTCGGACTGGTACAAAAAAATCTTACTTCACATCTGTCGCGCAACAGCTGAAATTTGTCTTGACCAAGGCCCCAGAGCGGGATCAGAGCGTGACAATACTGTTCCTGGTGCTGGGTTGGGGTATTCTCTTGTCACAGTTTGTTCCCGGTTCCTGTTCCGAGACAAGGGACCGTGTGGTAACAACTGTCACGCAACAACCAGTGTCCACCTAGTGGTCAGCAGCTGAAGCGGCATTCAACATTAGTTTCCCTACAGGAAACACCATGCAGTGCAAATGTTTATTAAAGAAAGTACTGAAAATTCTATCGTATTGACATGTAAATCCTGGAAGACCAGGAAATCGAAATATCGAAAAAGTTTTATTTACGATATTTTAAGAAAGCATTAAGAAAGCAAGACAAATTCAGAAATTGTCACGGAACAAGACCGTGAAGTAACAGTTGTCACGAGACAAGTAATCACCACCATGAATAAACAGAAACAGAGACTAAACAGGGACAAAACCACGTGATCGCGACGAACGCTGTCACGGTACAAAACTAGTCATGGAACAAGGAAGGATGTGAAGTAACCGCCGAAGAAAGGGGATGTTTTGTGTCCAAACTATGGCAGAGGGACCTTTGCAGACCTCGGCATGACATGTAGAACTCATGAGGCGAGTGCAACTTCCTGCCTCATGATTCTACGAGGTTATTATTATTATTTTTCCCCAAGTGAGGCAGTTATCTCTGTCCTGGAGAGCCTTTAAACTCTGAGCAGTTTCCGAGTGGCCACCCCCTCCTCTTCTCCTCCCTTCAGGGACAAGCAAAGCTAACGGTCCAGCCCAGAGGAGACCCTGTCGAAATTCAGCTGGTGGAGGTGCTCCACTTGTTGGAAGCCGTGATGTATAAAACACAGCACTACCTCCATCAGAAACAGAGGCGGCGGCTGCGGCACCACCACCACCACGACCACCAGGACTGGCTGAGAAGGCCGTGGGGGGGACCCTTGCTCCCCCTCGGCTCCGACCTGGACACAAAACAAGGTTGGCTGGCAGGGGCCACATGGCCACTCATCAACTGGGGTGGGACAGGACCACTTTATAGCTTTGGGGACACAAAGCAGGCAGGCATCTCTCAGTCTACTCAAAATATCTTTATTCCTCCCCCCTTGAAAGGGAAGGGGGCGGATTGTCAAAACCAAGGCCAATGGCCACGGCAACCCAGTCAGGCCCAGAAGCTCACAGGTGGCCCACCTGCTGGATAAGAGGCGCTCAGCAACGACAGGTCCTGTTGCCCCTTCTCCAATCCTGGACGGAGATAAAAAAAATATCCCTCTTGCCCTAATTAAAAGTGACTTTATCCTTATTGTTTTAGGAGGAAGAGGTTACATGACCCACACTTGTACGCCTTGAGTCATCCTAAGGAGAACGGGAAGTCGCAGGGCAGCCAAGGTGGCCGCTGAAGAGCAGCTCTCTTGACTACTGTTCCTGTTTTCTTCTACATCTTGCCCCGCTCCGACGTGACACAATAAATGTCGGAAACCAGCACAAGCTCCTTCTGTGGGTCTCCCCTCCACCCAGCCTTCTTCTCTGGCTGTGGCAAAAGAAAAGGCATTTGTCTGTCGGAGCCATGAGGCCCAGAAACTCAGACCCCCTGAAACAGGGAACACAAGCTAAGAAGTCAACTTAACTGGCTCCTTCTTAAAAGCCAAACATCTTGAGGGTCCGTCTTCTTGGATGTTTGGCTTTTAAGAAGGAGCCAGTTAAGTTAAAGCAAAGGAAAAGCAAAGTGTTCTGATTATATACCGCCCCATACCACTTCAAGTAGTCTTCAGGCAGTTTACAGTTTAATTACAGTATGCAGGTAAAGGTATGTGTGCGCAAATGGTTAAAGCTTGCAGTACCACCTTCAGCCACTAGGTGGCAGCCTTCCCTAACCAGGACATAGGTTTGCGATCAAGCCAGGTGAGGAAGCCGCTTGCCCTCCGACCCTCCCTGCAGGCTGTCCCCCCCCCCTCAGGTACAGAAGGGGGTTGAACTCCTGCCCATCTTCTATGAAAAGAACCTGGAACAGGGGAGCAGGTCCTGGCCTTTGCACCCAGGGGTCCCCATGCACCATGCAGAAAATGTCTGACTGGTGAAACGGGATCCCTTCCTGGTTCTGGTGTGGCACCTGAATGCTCTAGGATTAGACAAAAATAAGGACTTTGGGGGCTATAGGTCCCTGCCAGTGGTCAGACTGGTTGGAGTAATGAGTAGTAGTAGTCCAGTACTACTCTGCTCTGGTCGGAAACCATCTGGAGTCCTGTGTCCAGTTCTGTGCACCTCAATTTTAAAAGGATGTTGACAATCTTGAACGGGTCCAGAGGAGGGCGACCAAGATGACTGAGGGTCTGGAAGAAATGTCTTACGTCCAAGGAGTGGCTTACGGAGCTGGGACTGTTTAGCCTTAAAAAAAGGCTGAGAGGGGATATGATAGCCATGTTTAAATATCTGAAAGGATGTCACATTGAAGAAGGGACTGGTTTGTTTTCCATGGCTTCAGAGACCATGACACAGGGAAATGGTCTCAAACTACAGGAAAAGAGATTCAATTTAAACATTAGGAAGACTTTCATGACAGTTAGAAGTGTTCGGCAGTGGAAGATGCTGCCATGGAGGGTGGTGGCGTCTCGTTCTTTGGAGATTTTTAAGAAGAGGCTGGATGGCCACCTGTCGGAAATACTGTGAATGGGGGTTCCTGCATGGCAGGGGTTGGACTAGATGGCCTTTGAGGTCTCTTCCAACTCTATGGGCGCTTTTACACGACCCCTAAGATCCGCTGGCCCCTTAAATTCGGACCAGAGATCTTAGGGGTTTGTCGCTCTTCGTGTGTCTCCACCCCTCCGTACTTCCTGGCCGCTGGCTGCGTGAGGGGAGGGAGGAAAAAAAGGGACAAAAGAATAAAGCCTTACCTCCTGGTGCTGGTGGAAGCTGCGGCGGGGGGGGGAGCCCAGGTCACTTCCTGGTTCCTCTTAAAGTGGCGGGAGGCAAAAAACAAAAAGAAAAAGAAGCGAGGAGAGCCCAGCACATCCGCATCAAATATTTTTCACCTCCCAAGAGCAGGTACAAGAAAAGTGCGCTGGGTCGCACTTAGGTGGGCGGGGTCGCACTTAATTGTCTGCATACTCCGGAGCTGGTGGGGAAACATTTTTAAGCTCCGGAGCTTGCAGCTATTTGCGGCGGAGTTTAGGGGTCGTGTATAAACGCCCTATGATTCTATGATTGAAGTTTTCAAAGCTGTGAACATCAGTTAGTTGCTTGCAAACGTCAGACCACCGCTTCCTGCAGAGTCATGGGTATAATCTAAGGTGGATCACAGCAACACCATATGCAGAGAGAGTGAAAGAATAACCATGTGGCTTAGACTAAATTATCGTTGGGTCACTTCCTACTCCATGATTCTGTGGGTGCCAAAATGATGGTTTGACTTGAAGAATATAAACTGATTGCTGGAGCAGAACGTACCTTTTGCAGCGGTGGGAATGTTGGAACTGAGAAGCCCTCCCTCCCACCCCTCCATGATAAAGCAGGGGTCTTTTACAGCGTGGTTCTTTTTCTTTTACTTGATTTAAATGTGCTCGTTTAACAGAAGAATTTAAAGCTCTGTGCCGAGGGAGGAACGGCTGGGAGCTGAGTGAACGCCGTGATGGCCTCTTTTGAGCAGGTGAAAGATTCCGAAAGCCAGGAAGGCCACTGTGACCCCAACCATCAGCACGGAGAATCCTACCGTCACACCCGGCGGCTGCTCGGGACCTACAGAAGCAGAAAGAAGACAGCGAAAGAGATCAGGCGGATGCCGCAGTTAAGACACGGTGCTTTTTTGGGGGGGGGGAATTGACCCTTTAAACTGGTTTCTCAATGAGGCTGTTCCCTACTCCTGGTTTCACATTTGTTCGTTTTAAGAGTCAATACAGTGGTGCCTCGACTTACGAATTCAATCCGTTCCGAATGAGTGCTCTTAAGTCGAACTACTCTTTTAAGTCGGGGTGTCTATCTAAAAAATTGCAAAAATAAGTTTAAAAAAATCCAAAAAATGGAAAAAAAGTATTTGTAAGTCGAGCAGACCATATCTAAAATTTGTAAGGTGGCAGTTAAAACACCAACAATTTTCTGCTTTTAAGTCCAGCTGCTCTTAAGTCGGGGTACCACTGTATTTTATGTTTGTGTTTATTGTAAACCGTCCGGAGTACCTTTTGGAAAACTGGCATTATATAAATGCATAAATGAATGAATGAATGAATGAATATATTTTCTCAAGTGGGAGCATCCTTAGGTTTGTCTTGCACTTCTAGAAGTCAAAGCTGGGACCGAGATGTGCATGGAAGAGGGAATGTGCACAACACCTCTCGACCTGGCGCAAGCAAGCCTCATATCCAGGTGCCTTTCTCCAACCTGTACTGACATCCAGTGGGACATATAAACCACTCTGCTGAGACAGGAATCCATCAAACCTCTTGCTGCCATGTTGGCGTCTTCCATGGACCGTTCCCCAGGAGGGCTGGAGGTGGCAGCATCCCGCAAGGATCTGAAGGCCAACTCTGCCCTGCCTTCCAAGGGCATTTGCTCGTCTATAGGAAGGGGGGGGAAGAGAATTCAGTACCAGGGCTCGAGTTATGTTTATTTAGGACAACCTCTAAATTCTGAACTGGAACGTGGCAGCTTGTAGAACCTGAACACACAGGTGGAAACACAAAGTCTGGGAAGGCAAGACATCTACACACAAGTTACAAATTGTAGGATCTGCAGGATAACATAACATAACATAAGAAGAGCCCTGCTGGATCAGGCCAAAGGTCCATCTAGTCCAGCTTCCTGTATCTCACAGTGGCCCAACCAGATGCCTCTGGGAGCGCATGAGACCAGATATCTGTCTCCTGGTACCACTCCCCTGCATCTGGCCCTTGACATACCCTGGTTTTAAGCCTGGAGATGACACATCTCCATCATGGTTTGTAACCTGTGATGGACTTTTCCTCCAGGAATCTGTCCAATCCCCTTTTGAAGGCATCCAGGCCAGAGACCATCTCCACCTCCTGTGGCAGGGAGTTCTCCAGACTAACAACGTGCTGTGTATTAAAAAAAATGCCCCCCCCGGCAGTCTCAGTAAGGCCAAGGAGAGCTATTTCCTTTCCTATCTTCTCTATCATCTGGCCTCCTGCTACATCTGTTCCAGAGAGAGAGAGACATTGCCTTCACACTTGATCAAACCCTACGTTGGTTTTTGTTATTCCCTGTGCCGGACGAAGGCCTTCTCATCCGCCACAAAGGACTTCCAAAAGACTCATCCCACCAGAAATGCCTACCTGCTAGCGCTGGTTCATCTTGCTCCCCGAACCCCGAACCACCTTCCGCTCTGCTGATGAAGAAGGGGCCTGCCCTGAGGTAGACTGCAAAAGGGTCAGAGCATAAAGAAATGCCTGGTGAGACTGGGCGGAGAGGAATCCCTCCTCAACAGGGACTAGCCCCATGGCCTCTATGAAACAGAATGCCCATGAGCACCGGAGAGCATCTCCTCACATGTTATCAAATGTTCGGTTTAATGGGCGTAGTAGGTTGAACAACCGAGGGAGCGGTCCAGGCAGAATGTGTGTGTGTGTAGGTGAGGGGTCCAGCATCCTCACACCACGAAGACTGCTCAGACAAACCTGGAAGAGGATGTTCAGCCATTTATGGTTTCATTCTTTGGCTGTCACTGTGGCCACCGCCACCACCACCACCAGAAGATCCCACAAACATACCACCGACCCCTGGAACCCTCTGAGAATTAAAAAGCCCCCCCCCCCCCCCCCGTGGACTGTCATGGGTACACACACACACACGGATGCATGCCATGGCCCACGGCTCAGCACTTCCAGAGAAAAGGGGACCCACCCTCTCCCGGATCTGCTTTGGTTTTTGGACTCCAGCCTTGTGCCTCGTGGCCCCTTTCCGACTCCACGGGTCCGTGATTTTAGGATCCTTACCTTCCAGCGGAGGTGCCAGCTTATCCTTTTGGTCCCCCGAGATGTTGGCCAGTCTTTCTTCTCGGTCTCTGAAGGGGAAGAGTGGCCCCGTTGCCTCCGCCTTCGATTCGACCACCGGCAGGAATCCTTCTGTGGGGAACACAAGGAATCAACCGCGGCTGACCAGCGCTCCTGGTCCACAAGCCAGGCCCGCCTTTTCCAGAGGGAGACGACAATACAGAACAGACAGGAAGGATGGCCATGGGGTCTGGGAGGGCCCTTCTCTGTAGGCAGCACACTCAGAAGTCACTTTGCAAATCAGTACATGCTCGGCTTGCTTTTCCTCTCCCCTCCTCATCCGTGACAGTTACTTCACGTCCTTCCTTGTTCCGCGACTAGTTTTGTACCGTGACAACGTTGGTCACGATCACGTGGTTTTGTCCCTGTTTAGTCCCCGTTTCCGTTTTCTCACGGTTGTGATAACTTGTCTCGTGACAACTGTTACTTCACGTTCCTGTTCCGTGACAAATTCTGAATTTGTCTTGCTTTCTTAACCCCCCCTTTTTAAGTTAGACTTAAGTCCCACTGGTGACCCCATTCAGATTAAAACTCAGATTTTTTTTGTTTTTTCAAGGACTTGGATTCAACATGTAATTGGGAACCCACCACCTGCCCCTCCCTCCCTCCCTCTTCTTTCTTTCTTTCTTTCTTTCTTTCTTTCTTTCTTTCTTTCTTTCTTTCTTTCTTTCTTTGTGGAAAAGCTTGATTTCAATAGGGATTCGGACTTGGGGCTTTGGGACCAAAGACTTGGACTTGGGACTTGACTTCAAAGACTTGGGACTTGCAACCCGTGACTTGGACTTGGGACTCTTGAGACCCAAAGACTCGCCAACCGCCCTGCTTGCTGTCTGATTTGTACTGATCTTTCTGTATGTCGCACCGGGAACATTGGGGGCAGAAACGCAGAACCAGTCCACTTTAAATAAAAGATTCAGCAGAAAATGAAGCAACGGGCGGGTGGGCGGGCGGGCGGGGGGGGGACTTCCAGAGAAGAGGGCTTTTTATGGAGCACATTCTCAAGAAAAAGCAGCGGAGGAAGTGAAATTCCAGGTGGTTTGGAACCTGTTACTCCCTCAGGAAGTAGGGAGAGGTTCTCATAAAGTGTGTGTGTGTGTGTGTGTGTGTGTGTGTGCGCGCGTGCTTTTGGGGACTCTTTGCCCTGCGCCTCCCCCGAGGGTGCCTCTCTTTTACCTTCCATCACCATCTCTCCTTTGGCCGAGTCTCCGTGATCCTGCCTGATGCGCTCCAGAGAATCGAAGACGGCAATGGGTCCCAGGGCCAAGCGGGCCTCGTGATGCTCGGTCTCCACTGGGGCCAGGAGGGAACCGGAGAAGGACAGGTCAGTGCTCGGGGTGGGTGGGGGCTTTTTGCACCCTGCCGGGCGGGTCAAACAAAAACGGTCAGCCGTTAAGACTGCTCCCAATTCTTGACAGGATGGAGGGCAGAGGCATCACCAGCAAGGTGGACAGGGGGCAACCCGCAGTAGTGTCTCCCACCCACTCAGCCCCGATCAATCCTCCTCCTCTTAAGGGACCCTAATGGGTCATCAAGTCCAGACCCTGACAAGGAGGCACAGAAAATGACCCAAACTTCTGACCTCTGTCTCCAGAGCTGGGTGGATAGCTATCCAGTCAGCCTCTTGGCAGAGCCAACATGGTTTTCTGGGCACTTGAAATGTACGTTTGAAGGGTATTTTGATTGGAATGTTCAGCATCAGACAGATCCCACAGCATCAGACAGATCCGACCGTCCTTTGCCATTGGCGATCTAGGCTCAGAATTCTGGGAATTGTAGTCCAAAACATCAGGAGATGTTTGGACATGCCTGCCCTACAGGACATAACAGAGCAGTGGCGGTGGTGGGGAAACGTCAGCCCTCCAGATGTTTTGGACGTCAACTCCCCGAATTCTGAGCCTAGATTGCCAGCGGCAAAGGACTGTGGGATCTGTGGTCCAAAACATCTGGAGTGCCCAAGGTTCGCCACCACTAGCACAGAGTATGCCAGAGGACCATGGGAGCAGGGGACGATGGGGGCTGTGATCCAACACAACTGGCACACCCCAGGTTACCCTGGAGGAACCCAGCTGTAACGCCAGCCTTGCTGAGTAGGCCACACTACCTGTCAGGCTTCTTTGCCCACTGATCTCCCAGGGCTGACGTCTAGGGCTGATGAAGCCTCGTGGCGGTTCCCGCAACGTCTCTCCAGCGCAGTTCCTTCTCTCACAACAGTTGCAGATGGCCCCGGGTCCCTCGACGGGAAGCCAACTGAAACAAGAAATGGCATACCTGAGAATGGGGCAGCCCCCCTCCCCCCCCCATTGCTATCTGGGGAAAACAGAGGAGACGCCAGCTTTGCAATTAGAAGCTGAGTTGCCTTAGGTAGCAAAATATGTTGGATCATCTTCCCTTTGGACCTCTCTTTAATGCTTTGCAGCAATAAACGTTGGAAATAGTCTTGCTCTTGTTTGGTGGGTGTTCATCAGGGCTTCGTTTGAATGGCGATTGTGCTAATAAGGCAAGCTTTGGAAAATGGGTGTGGAGGGCAGACTATTTCCAATGGTGGAGCGGCTCTGTTTGTTCTCAACACACGCAAGTCACTCCTCCAACTTTAAACATTGATTTTAAGACGACATGACTGAGGATTCAGGCTGCCAGGCAGGCCTCGGAGAAGCTTCCGGTTTGATTTGCACTTCCCCAAATCTCCCCGATTTTTTGGCCTGAGATTTGTAACCTGCAAAAGGAGTTCCTTCAAACTCTGCTCTTCGGAGGCGCAGACCCCAAACTCTCACTGGAAAGGAGTGTTCTGGAGCTGCAACAACCTGCACAGGATGGCCCGGCAGATGAAAAACAATGTGCTTAGAGACTAACCCAAAAATAAATTAAAATTTTTTTTAAAAAACGAGGTGAGGTGGGGAGGAAAAACAGGAGGGTTGTTGAGCAAACTCCCGCAAACGAGGGTGGATCCTGCAAAGCCAAGCTGGCTTTCAGTTCCAGAAGGAGTTAAAAACTTGCCTGTTTCAGTGGCCAAGTGAAGACTTGACCCAACCTTGTGTCTGGATTTTGCTCGATCAGCGGTTGAGATCCAGTGCCAGGCACACCACCAACTGTTGGCACTGTTTTCATTGCCTTACATCCCAAGTTCACAACTGACTGTGTGTGACTGCTTGCTGCCACGCACCCTGCTTTAGAAACTTCCTGCTTCTCCAAAGGACACCCCCCCGACCCCCGCCTTCCCTCCCTGGACCCTTGGAAGTGGCCCCTCAGGCCAGTTGCCTCTTAACAATACTCTGCTGCCCATGCTCCACTCCAACCCTAAAGGAAAACCTGTGCTCTGAGAGCAGCAATGAATTCAACATAACCTCCGGTTCCCGGAGCCATCCTGAGATGCCTCCCACCCAAGCCCCAACCAAGGCTGACCCTCCTTAGCTTTCGAAATCAGAGGAGTGCCCAGGCTCAGAGGCGCACCCAGTGGTGTTGTCGGACTACCAGTAGTCCCAGAATGGCCCAAGCAGTAAGTACATATTGGGCTACAAGTTCAGGGGCAAAGTTATTAGCCTCAGCAGAGGTAGTATTAGGACTTGGAGTAGAGAATGTTGGTTTTCCCTGGGATCTGTTCTCACAGACGGGGCATCCTTTTGAGGCTGCATCCTGGCTTTAGATGTAACATTTCTGGAAACTTGGGCAGGTGGGGTGGGGAGAATCCAGAAAAAAATTGTTTCCCCTACCCCCATCCCAGGTATTCCACACACAACCCTCCATTGTTTTTCTATGGCTTCAAAATTTACAAGTACAGTGGATCCTCGTATAACAAATGGTTTGTATAACATAAAATCTGTACAACTTAAAAAATTCCGGAGATAGGGGAAATTTGCTTAACAGAATCCTCTATGAGGCAAATCTGTACAACATAAAAATGGTCACGATTAGGGATTACTCTGTTTTCAATGCACTCCCATGGGAAATTTGTATAAAGGAAAATTTGCTTAACATAATTTCATTTGGAATGAATTAATACAAGGTACCACTGTATTTAACATGTCTGGCCCCGCAGAGGGAAAGTGGTGTAAGGAATCCTGGACAAGACCTTTTGCCCGAACTGATCTCGAGGAAACCAATGTTTTCCCTGGAAGAGGGGTTCGAAATGGCGAGGGGAAGGAGAGCCTGATCCAAGGCTGGAACTCGGGGGGGGGGCTTAGGAATAACTCACGCCCGTCTGGCTGCGCTGAAGGAGCACGCTTTGTTCAAGGCATCTGGGACCTGTTCCGCAGGCGTCACTTTCAGGTGGCACATAATGTAGATCTAGAAGGGAGAAGAGGGAACTCCTGAGAACATAAAAACCACCCCGGGAAAGCTGGGTCAAACTTTGGGGCCCTCTCATCCCACCTGCTTTTCACCCTGTGCTCTCTGCAAGCCCTAATCGAGAAAGCTATGTTCCAGAACGCGAGCCAAACTGCCCGAAAAACTCACAACTACAGTAGGACCCCCATATCCACTGATTCATTATCCACTGATTCAGTTATCCATGGTTGGCAGAGGAAAAAATAAACAATTCAGCAGCCACAAAGCAAGCTACCGTCACATACAGCAGCTGTAAAGCAAGCTACTGTTGCAAAACAGCAGCTGTAAAGCAAGTTACTATCACAAAACAGCAGTTTGGGGGACATTTTGGCATTCTCTCTTATCTACGGTTTTCATTATGGACGGGAAGGCTTGGAACCAATCCCCGGCGGATACTGGGGTCCTACTGTTTATGTTCTAACTAGATCAAGAGAAGTGATAGTACCACTCTATTCTGCTCTGGTCAGTCCCCACCTGGAGTTCTGTGTCCAGTTCTATGCACCTCAATTTAAAAAGGATGTTGACAACCTCGAGTGGGTGCAGAGGAAGGCGACCAGGATGATTGAACGTTGGAAGAAATGTCTTATGAGGAGCGGCTTAGGGAGCTGGGAATGTTTAGCCTTACAAAAAGAAGGCTGAGAGGGGATATGATAGGTATGTTTAAATATTTGAAAGGATGTCCCATTGAAGAGGGAACAGGTTTGTTTCCCATGGCTTCAGAGCAATGGTTTCAAACTACAGGAAAAGAGATTCCATTTGAACATTAGGAAAAACTTCATGATCGTTAGAGCTATTCAGCAGTGGAAGATGCTGCCCCAAAGGAGGATGGAGGAGTCTCCTTCTTTGGAGGTTTTTAACCAGAGGCTGGAGGGCCACCACTTGGAAATACTGTGATGGGGATTCCTGCAGGGCAGGGGGTTGAATTGGATGGCCCTCGAGTTGTCTTCCAATTCTTTGATTCTATGATTCTATGAACTTGGGATATGCTTTAGATCAGGGAGCCGTGCCACTGGAAAGCCAGTATGACGAGCTAGGAGGTAGAGACCTGTAGGTTCAAATCTGGGGGCCCTCGGCCAGGATACTCACTGGGTCTGTGTGCAGAATTTCTAAGCCCCCTGCTTGGACATGATGCTGATCTCCGGCAGGGGCTGTATTCAAGGCTCTTGGGGACCTTAACCCACTTGACCAGGCCCCTGGGGTTTCCCCTTGACCTGTACTGAGTTTTCTCTGAGTGAGGGCTCAATTGTAAGCTGCCTAGAGAGCGCCGTGCACCACGGAGAGGCAGACAAGCGAAGGGCGTGCATACAAATAATGGTGTGTCATCAAGTTCGTTTTGACTTATGGAGACCCTTTTTAGGCTTTTTGTTAGCTAGAGAATACACAGAAGTGATTTCCCCTTAACATTCTTTTTTTTTGGGGGGGATGTACCCTGGCACCACTGTGCAGCTGTGTGACACACACACACACACACACACACACACACACACACACACACACACACACACACACACACACACACACACACACACACACACACACACAGATTGCTATATATTCTTCCCTTTTTGTTGTGTACAATGCTTACAAATACAGGACTGTATTCATAATGGGGACTCTGCTTCCCTCTAGTGGCCTGTTCTAGTAATTCATGTGAAAATAGTTTTTCTTGGATTTTTCCCCCCTTCAATGTCTCAAGACCATGGATACTCCAAGTGAAACTGTGCATATTGATCCAGCAGATATTAGGGTCCTACTATATATCCTTTGATGGAGGCCATGGCATGGTGTGAGCAGTTTGTGTTTGCCCTGAAAAACGTTCTGCCAGCATCCTTAGATTAGAGCTCAGCTACATGACTTACCAGCTTTCTTGTGGTTTTCCTTGCTTAGAATTCCGCCATTTCTGGCATTTATGGGAAGCCACCTTGTGTTGTGGGTGGGTAGGTGCTGGGGGTCGGTGGGGCCCCTCCATCTCCCCCAACCTGTGTTAACAGTTTGCTGCAGAAAGGAGTTCTTCTTACCTGATTCCCAGCATCGCCAGCCAATCTGAAAGCATCCACCGTGAACCGCAGGACCCCCTGCTGCGGCCGTGGGGAGAGGAACATGGAGGAGACCCCTTCCTGCCTCCCATCGACGAGGCACCTGCAAGGGAGGATGATGGCCCTGGGACTCAAACTCTGCCCGGTGATCAGCAGGCCTCTTTTTGGGGGACTACAACTCCAACGGGGAGCGAAAACCTCTGGGAATCTTAGTCACCACCCCACCCCAAAATAAAAATAAACAAAGGCCACTTTCCTAAGCTCTGGAAGTACAGGACTGATTACAATACAACCGCCTTATCTTATCTGCAGGATCATCTCTGCTGACTGACCTATCCATGACCCAAAATATTAAAAGAAAAACCCTAACAATACAGTAGGACCCCAGCATCCACTGAGGATTGTGGATAACGAAAACCGTGGATAAGACAGAACACCCCCCATTTGCTGTTTTGTGACAGTAGCTTGCTTTACAACTGCCATTTGCAACAGTAGCTTGCTTTACGGCTGCTGAATTATTTATTTAATTTTTCCTCTGCCAACCGTGGATAACTGAATCAGTGATTAATGAATCAGTGGGATACATGGGTCCTACTGTATCTAGTTCTAAAGTTGAAGTTACCAGAACTGACCACCAGAGGGAGGCAGAGACCCTACTAGGCGTAGCACTTGCTTTTAGGATGGTGCTTGCTATCATCCACGTTTTTCACCATCCACGGACTGTGTGTGTCCCCTACTACACTTTAAAAACAGGCGTTAAATCTCAGTCTCCCACCCGTTAGCACCCTCTTTGCAGGCCCTGACTTACCCGTGAGAATCCACGATGGGATATCGGGGCGCCGAGGAGGTCTCCGGGCTCCCTCCAGCCACGCAGCTGTCCACGTAGAGTCTCAGAGGCCGGTGGTTTTCCACCCGGATGTCTGCCTGCAGGCGCAGGAGGTCTCCCAGCTGGAAACGGGCAGAGCTCCGCTCGCCACGCCAGTCGTCTAGGAGAGAGCAAAGCCTTGAATTCTGCCCACCCGGTGGAGACTGCATCCAGCCACAAGCAAAAAAAAGGTGCCCCACAACCCCTCCCTCTTGCATCTCCAGAAGCGGACTGCACGGATTTCCCTCAAGGCACCCTCGAGTTTCCAGACCGTCAAGAGTGGCGGAATTCCCGGTGAATCAGATGGAGCAGCCGTGCATTCACTGACTCAAATTCCTAGTGGTGATCTTGACCTGGAAGATCTAACTGATGCTAATTAAGCACCTCTGGCCCCTGATAATGGGCTCAGAGGCCAGGGATGCAGGTAAGGCTTTAGGGTCCAACTCCTGTGTCCAAGTTCGAGGCCCTGGTCCCAAGTCCTGAGTCCTAAAGACTCAAGTCTGAGTCCCTATTAAAAATAAACTCCCCACCCGGCCAAACTCTCAGAATGGAAGGGGAGGATGGGAGACTTCAGAGTTGGACGCCCCCCCCCCCACAAATAAAACCCCAAGTTGAGTGTAATTCCTGACTTGAGAGCAATTCCTACACTACCAATCCCCATCGCTGCTTTTTAGACTACAATTCTGATTGTTCTAGGACAGTGGTGGCGAACCTTTGGCACTCCGGATGTTTTGGACCACAACTCCCAGAATTCCGAGCCTAGATTTTCCAATGACAAAGGATGTTGGGAGTTGTGGTTCAAAACTTCTGGAGTGACGAAGGTTCTCCACCACTGTTCTAGGAGGTGAAAAAAAGAAACCAGTCGGGAGAGCCAGCGTTATCCGTCTTTGCCTTTAAGTTTCTGGGAAGACCAGAAATGTTTTGCAGGAAAGGTTGGATTTGATAAGGCCTCCCCCAACCCAGGCACCTCCCCTGTGTGTGTGTGTGTGTGTGTGTGTGTGTGTGTGTGTGTGTGTGTGTGTGTGTGTGTGTGTGTGTGTGTGTACACACGGGTGTGTGCTTGCGCATACTGGACTCAAGCTCCCATCTGGCAAAGGGGAAGTGATCGGATATGTGCTTCAACGTTTTTGGCAGGCGGTGGTTTGGAGGGAAGGGTGGCCTAAGGCAGCACAAGGCAAAGCCCCCCCCCCCCCCTTGGTTGGGTGTTTGGCTCCCCACATCCTCCCCCACACACCACGCTTTACCCGTCATCAGGCGCAGGGAGAAGCCCAGCCTCGCTTCCGCCGACACCGTAGACCGGAACGGTGCCCAGGTGGGCTGGATGGCCCTGCTGCTGACGTTCTCCATCCTGGAAGAGAAGCCGCCAAGAAGCCAGGACAGACCTTGGCCCAGGAGCCCAGAGGCTGTGCAGGGCCCCAAAATACCACCCTTTTGACCCCTCTAGCTGGGATCTCCCCTTGGGCACTTCTTATCCATCCCAGCAACTTCAACCCATCACTCCAGGATGCATTTGAGGAGCCAATGACACATTCCACCATCCCGAAATACTTTTGTTTATCCTGATTAAGATGCACACATGTAAAGAATCAGAAAGGATTTTTTTTTTTACAATTTAAATCCAGTAGGACATCCAAATCTCTAAGGTCTAGTTGCAAGCAAATCAATGGATACTGAAAACCACAGATACCAGTGAACTCTGTATGGTAACTGGGGGAAAACCTACCAGAACTGTCCACTGGAGGGTGCCAGACACTATGCTATGGATTCTTCCCTTTTTGTTGTTGTTGTGTACAGTACAGTACTTACAAAGAGTTCCCCCCGGGAAGATGGGCGGGATATAAATGTAATAATAAATAAATAAATAAATAAATAAATAAATAAATAAATAAATACAGTACTCTATTCATAATGGGGACTCTGCTTCCCTCTAGTGGCCAGTTGTGGTAATTCATGTAAAACTAGTTTTTCTTGGATTTCCCCCCCTTTAAATGTCTCAAGTGGATACTATAAGTCAAACTGTGGATATTGATCCAGCAGATATTGGGGTCCTACTATATATCCTTTCCTTTGATGGAGGCCATGGCATGGTGTGAGGAGTTTGTGTTTGCCCTGAAAACGTTCTGCCTGCATCCTTAGAGGCACAGGAGTTTCCATCTTAACACCGACTGTGATCAAATATCATGAAAGAGCTGTAAATCTCATTGCCCCCGCCCACCACTTGCAGGATCAACACCCACTCCCCCCCCCCCGGGCCCCAACCTTGCTCCCCCAGTGGTGGCCAAACTTCGGCCCTCCAGATGTTATTTATTTATTTATTTATTTATTTGTTACACTTTTATACCACACCGTCTTCCGTAATGGAACGCTGGGTGGTTTTGGAATAAAACTCCCAGAATTCTAAGCCTATACTGCCAATGACAAAGGACTGTGGGAGTTGTGGTCCAAAACATCTGGAGGGCTGAAGTTTGGCCACCACTTCCCTAGACAAAACCTGGAAAGCTACCAAGGGGGACAAACACAGCACCCCAGGTCCCTCCTCCCGTTCCTCCCTGCGCCCACCTTTTTCTTACCTGGGGTAGCGGCATTCAATGGGCACCTTGGCAGCGTTGGTTCGGACCACGACCGGGTTGGCGGCCAAGGAGGGCCTGTAGAAGAGGCTCGTCCGGTAGACCAGCCACTGGGGCGTGATCTGGAAGGGAAAGAGGGTTTGGCTTTTTCTAGAATTCTGGGGAAGCTCTCGGGAGGGGACCCTCATAAGAACGTAAGAACGTAAGAAGAGCCGTGCTGGATCAGGCCAAAGGCCCATCTAGTCCAACTTCCTGTATCTCACAGCGGCCCCACCAGATATGTCTGGAAGTGCATGAGACTCGATCTCTGTCTCCTGATCCCACTCCCCTGCATCTGGCCCTTGAAATACCCCCCGGTTTTAAGCCTGGAGGTGACACATCTCCATCATGGTTTGTAACCTGGGTGATGGACTTTTCCTCCAGGAATCTGTCCAATCCCCTTTTTGAAGGCATCCAGGCCAGAGGCCATCCCCACCTCCTGTGGCAGGGAGTTCCACAGACTAACAACGCGCTGGGTGAAAAAAAAAATTTCTTTTGTCTGTTCTCATTCTCCCAGCCCTCAGTTTCGAGTGGATGTCCCCTAGTTCCCCCTCCTTTCTTCATCTCCTGTCCGTCTGAGTTTCGGCTGAAGCATCTCCTCTGCTGGGCTGTGCCCCCCCACACCCTCTTCAGAATGGGGGGGGGGCTTATTTTGGTTCTTCTGCCAGGCACTGCCTCTTGGCCGGGTCCACCATGGGTCTCCAAAATCCCCTCCCCCAAAGCATTCCTCAAAGGCACCCTTACCGACACCTTGCTATTTTTTTAGGCCATCTCCAAGCCCAGGGGAGAGACCCTGTCTCAGGCAGCTTCCCAGATGTTTGCATTCCAACAGCCTCTGGAAAACCCCAAATAGGAGCCTCTTTTCCAGGGAATTGCTCCCTGGCACTCATTAAGCCTCCCGGAGACACATAGGGAGGGGAGGTGCCCGCCAGGGTATGCCCCCCCCCCCAGGCTAGCTTTTCTCCCCTGGGAGGGGAATCAAACTCCCGACCCCTAGCTCCACAGCTGAGGGCTCCGTCCCACCGAGCTCCTCTTCCCGCCAACGTACCTGCACCGAACTCCCGCATTCATGGAGGCCGGCTTCGAACAGGACTTCGTTGGAAGCGTGGTCAAAGGAGGCCGGCGGGCAAGGGGGCACCCCAAGGGTCAGGTCGCCGGGGGCCACCAAGTGTCCCAGACCAAAGAAGTCTCGGCGGACGGTCACGACCACCCGGTGGGGCTCGCAGGCCACCTTCACGGCGTGGGAACGGAGAGGGGCACCTCGCGAAAGAGGGGTGCCCGGTTGCAGCCCCGGCAGGCTGGCGTGGCTCGGGGTTCGGGGGGCCTCCTGGGGAACCCTCCAAGCCGGGGGCCAGTGCTGAGCCAAGCATCCCTGGTTAATTGGCAAGATTAGCAACTGCAGCAGCCACCACCCTGCTGGCATCTTTCTCTGCCCCACTGTCCTGCACCCTGGGGGGGGGGAAGAAGCCCCAGAGCCCATGGCTTGCTTTTATAGCCAGTGAGCCAGGGCCCTTGCTCTGAGGCCTTTGAGAGCTGGCCCCTCCCTCCCAAGCCGGCTCCCTGTCATCCCCTGCAGCTGTGGAACAGGCGGAACTTCAACCGGGAAAGCTTCCCCTGCTTCCAAGAACAGAGGCATCACTCTGCACCTGGGTGTGTGTTTGCATCCTGTTCAGCTACAGCGGGCATGTCCAAACTTTGGCCCTTCAGATGTTTTGGACCGCAACTCCTACAGTCCTTTTGCCATTGGCAATCTAAGCTTAGAATTCTGGGAGTTGTGGTCCAAAACATCAGGAGGGCCGAAGTTTGGACATGCCTGAGTTAGAGAAAGGCCAGGGGTTGTAACTGCAGATGTTGGTTTCCTTTTAAATAACATGGCAGTCAATGATCAGGCTCTGATCAGACCTGGGGAATGTTTTTTCTTGGTTATTTATTTATTTATTTATTTATTTATTTATTTATTTATTTATTTATTTATATACTGCCCGTCTTCCCAAGGTACAAGAGCCCCTCCGCGACCTGTCAATTTCAACCACACGCTGATATTTTTTGCTTGCTTCAGTTCAACATTTCTGTCTGCTAAATCACCCTCCTCCTTGCCGCTGTTCTGTGCCGTCCAGGTGACCTGGGACATCTGAATTTGGGCAGCCGTCTTCGAAGCCCAGAGGTGCCCCCTCCCCGACCCAGCAGAACGGTGGCCAAAGGCTTAGTAGCTGTTGTTCTATGCCATCAGGTCTCCTTCGACCCACAGCCAGCTCGTGAATGAGGGATCTCCAAAATGCGGTGTCTTCACCAGCCTCGCTCGTCTCTTGTAGACTCAGAAGTCGTGGTTTCCTTAAGGGAGGCCGTCTATCTCCTATTAGGTCCTCCTCTTTTCCTGTGGCCTTCAACTTCTCCCAACTTCTCTTTCGCAGAGAATTTTGCTTTCTCAGGACATGCCCAAAGTAAGGACAGCCTCAGTTTCCACATGTTTGCCCCTTGTTCTTAGAATGCTTGCAAACAAAATTCAGGGAGATAAATCCGCCTCTTGAAGCTTAAAAAGATGATGACGGTTGTCGATCCGACTCATGGCAAACAAGTGAAGGAGTCATCTGCAAAATGTGCTGTCTTCAGCCGCCCAGCTCAGCTCTTGCAAAGTGAAGCTTGGGGTTTCCTTGAGGGAGTCCGTCCCTCTTGTATTGGGTCTTCCTCTTCTCCTGATGCCTTCAGCCTTTCCTGGAAACATAGTATTTCCCCCCCCCCCCCCCAGGAATCCTGCCTGCTCAGGAGATGCCCCAACAGAAAGTGTCATGGGAAGGCCTTACTCAATACTGGGATGCCACTGTCCCAACGTTGGGGAGTGGGAGACATTTTGGAAATTTTGCCACCTGGCCCTTTTGGAGAGAATTAATATTGACAGAGCAAAGGTTGCTTGGAGGGAGGGAGGGAGGGATGGCAAATCAAGGGCCCTGAGTTTCCGGTCTTTCCATGTGAAGGTGGGTGGGTGTCAAGGGGGGGGGCAGGCTTCTTCCGTGGCCCTTTCATGGGAAACCCAAGTCCCAGTCGACTGCCCTCCTTCGCCCGTGGGTCTCCCCTACAAGCACGCCCCACACTAACGAAAATCTCCCCCCCCCAGGGCGTAAGCAGCCGTCGGCTGACCTGGATTGAGTAATCGAACCCCCTGGAACAGCCTGTCTAAGCTTTGCTCAGGTCATTCCCCTGGCCAACTTCGGAAGAAAGGGGCAGCGGTGCGTCCCGGAACCGTCGCACGGCCACAGAACTGTCCAGAAGGGTCCCTTCAGCCCAGGGCAATGGCCACCGCCATCGTGAAGTAAGTAGCCCAAGGGGGGGGGAGTGGGTGGGGACATGCCCCGTGCGGGTGCAGCTTTTTGGGGTGAAATGGTCCAAGTTCCTCACCACCTGTCCGCTGAACGGACTCAAAATTCATCACTGCCCAGAGTAGCAATTTGCTAAACGGATGGTATAAAAGTCCAATATATAAACAAATAAAAGTGAGCCTGGTTTTGTCAGGAGAGGAGCCCCAAGCAAACGGAGAGCAGTGGCAGTGGAAGGGAAGGGAACCCCCCACCACCACCACCACAAGATGGGGGCCTGCTATATGTCACCCACAGCTGCCCCCAAGGATGGCAGGCAGGGAGGCTGAGGCATGCTCAGCTATAGAGATGTTTGGGAGTGATGGTGAATAAGGGCTCCAGGTAAGTGGTTGTAATACTTAAATACAAGATACACGCTTGTCAGTGCTCCTGGTAAGGGAACTTGCTCACCATAATGGGCATGTGGCCCATACCACTGCTGGGGAAGTCATTGGACAATGAATCTAAGAAGAGAGGACTTTTGCATTTAGAGTCCATCAGTAGCATCCCATAAGAAAAACATATTAACTTATCCTGTACCTGGAATATTTGCCCACAAATATTTCTAGGGAATTATTTCTAGGAAGTTTTCTTGTCCGTTATTTTATACCATTTTGCAGGCACACTGCAGGATACTCTCACAGATGGAGGGCAAGAACCAGCGTTCCTCCCGAGAAGGACCACAGAGCTGGCTTTGCGTTGCCACTGGTTTTTCAGGGCAGCACTTCCTAACTGGGTTGCCCCCCCCCACAAATGTTCTTGGACTCCAACTCCCAGAAATCCTGGCCGCACAGCCAGTGAGAGAAGGCTCCTGGGAGTTGTAGTACAAGAACATCCAGGTTGGACCCCCCTTAAATGTTCTTGGACTCCACCCTACCTTAAGGGAGGGTTTTCCCTCCGTGGCCCTCTGGGTGCCTTTTTCCTAACCCCACGGGGAGGCCGAGGGGAGCACAGGCAACCATTGGGGATCTGACGGTGGCTGGGTGGCCAAAGGTTGAGCACCGGAGCCTTATTGGGAGCATGGGCGTGCTGTCAGCAATCTCCGTGGGTGCATGCACACGCCTCGGCTTGCTGGTGCGAATGCCCTCTGCCCACTTGTTCTTTCCTCTCGCCCCCCCCATGTCCCACTCCAACGGACCCCCACTCAGCCCTTCTGCCTCTGACGCTTCCCCCACCGTGGCTGCAGATGATCAAGACTTCCGGTCGCTGGATGTTGGAGGTGAAAATGGGAGACACATTGGGAACGGTAAAGGCCACCCACCCGCCCGGCATTAGGTGGGGCGTCTGTGGGGGAACGAGCCCTGGCGACCACACCTGGTGGTGGGAATCCCTGCCACTGGTCCAGACCAGCTGTGTTGCTCCAGGAGATGGACTTGGGGTGGGTGAGATGGACTAATGGGAAAAAGAGAGGGCAAGAGAGCGACCCGGATTTTGGGTGCCAAGACTTGGGCCACCTGTAGGATTAAAGTTCAGAAAAGTTGCTTTTTTTTTGGGGGGGGGACCGCAAGTCCCAGAATGCTCCGGCCATGCATTCTGAGTGGTGTAGTCAAAACAAATACAGTGGTACCTTGACTTACAAATTTAATCTGTTCCGAAGGCATGCTCTTAAGTTGAACGACTCTTAAGTCAGGGTACTTATCTAAAAAATTGAAAAAATAAGTTAAAAAAGAAAAAAAAGAAAAAAATATTTGTACGTTGAGCAGACCATATCTAAAATTTGTAAGGCGGCAGTTAAAATGCCAACAGTTTTCCACTCTTAAGTTGGGCTGCTCTTAAGTCGGGGTACCACTGTATTTTTTTTCCTTTCTTATATATGGGGAGAGAGAGAGAGAGAGAGAGAGAGACGGGCAAAAGGAAGAAAATCCAGAAAGAATATTGCTTTCACATGCATTACCAGAACCATGCTCTTGTAAACCGCCCAGAGTGGTCTGGTCACCAAATGGGCAGTATAGAAGTGTGACAAACAAACAAACAAACAAACAAACAAACAAACAAACAAACAAACAAACAAACAAACAAACAAACAAACAAACCAGTGGCTCTCAACCTGTGGGTCCCCAGAGCTCCCTGGACTGCAACTCCCAGAAGCCTCCACCACTCGCGGTACTGGAAGGGGTTTCTGGGAGTTGCAGTTCAGGAACCTCTGGGGACCCACCGGTTGAGAAGAACCACTGAAATAAATAAACCATTGCCTTGTATTCCTGGTTATCAGGTATTTATAGCACGGCCTCTGGCTCCCTCTAGTGGTCATTCATAGTAGTACATGAGAAATTGGTTTTTCTGGTGTGTTTTTTTTCCATATTTTCCAGACGATGGCTAGGTGGATCAGTGGATAGTGATCCAGTGCATAAGGATATCCTACTGTAATAAAGATGGCATGACTACTATTCCCTTCACCCCAATCCATTTGGTGTTGCCTGGAAACGATTCCTCTCTCCTCATCTGCCCAGCCAACTGTGTTTTCTGACTCTTGGGAAGGTTGGGTGGTGGTTGGGGCAGAAGAGGGGTCTTTGGAGGGCTTAACAAGATGCCATGACATGGGGGCGGTGGTGGAAATCATCTCTCCTGGGAAACATGCTTCTCCTGCCCGCAGTTTCCCCTCTTCAGCGCTCATCCTGGAGACGCCGCTGTCCCACCAACCGCCTGGTCCTGCTGCTGGTTATCTTCTGTGCCGTCCTCACCATCTCAGTGGTGATTCTGGGCGCCCAAGGTGAGTGAAGGGGGAGGGAGGGAATGGGGGTGGCCAAAGGTGGCCAAGGTGTGAGAGAGGGAGAAGGTGAGCCGGGGAGAGACACAAGGGAATCCACATGGGTGTGTGATATAGTAGGGCACTGATTTGAGATAAAGCAAAAGCAAAGCCGAATGTTCTGCTTATACTGTATACTGCTCCATAGCACTTCAAGCTCTCTCTGGGTGGTTTACAAATCATTTATTTATTTATTTATTTATTTACTACCCATCTTCCCAAAGGAACTCCAGGCGGTTAACAACAACAGTAAATAAAAGCAGATCTCAAACACACAATACTACAAATAAGGAAGAATTTAATTTAATTTAATTTAATTTAATTTCTTCTTCTTCTTCTTCTTCTTCTTCTTCTTCTTCTTCTTCTTCTTCTTCTTCTTCTTCTTCTTCTTAAAATAGATCTCCCTTGGTACCTTCCAGGTGTTCCTGGACCGTGACTCTCATTGACAACATAGCCAGTGGATAGGGGATCATGGGAGTTGTAGTCCGAGGCTATGCTTTCCCGGCCTTTGCGGTCATATCAGAGCCTCTCCAGGGCTGGCAAGGGAAGTGGGTGGAAGCAACATTACCAAAGTGCAACATTTTTCTTCCTTCTGGGGAGCAGAGAGCGCAAGGCGTGTGCTTGAGGATCCCCCAGGGGCACAACAATGGGTGTGAGTGTGGGGAGCCATGGCCAGGAAGGGCTAGTTGTGGCAAGCTTGAGGGATGGGTGCCAAGGAGGAAATGCCTTTTTTTGGGTGGGGGGGGTGCAGAAAAAAAGCAAGAGGTGGCTTTGGGCTTCTCTACCCTGTGATTCCTCCCAGGAGTGCAGTTCAAGTTTAATCAGCGGAGGACGCAGGAAGCCTTCAAAAGCTTTAACAAGACGGTCTGGGCCGGGATTGATGGCCTTCGGCGGAAGCGTGAGTCAAACAGGGGAGGATGCGGGGGGGGGAGGTGGTGCTGCAGGGGTTACCATCCACACTTTGGTGGTTGGAGGAGGTGGGAAGTTATGCGCTCCAGGTGGGAGATCTTCACGGAGGAGGGAAGGGGGTGGCCTGGGGACAGATGCTGTTCTCCTCTTGCTCCATTCTAGGGAACAGCACCAAGTGGAGACTGGCAGGGCTGGAGAAGATGCTGACTCTTCACAGCAAGAGGGTGGATACTAGTGAGTGGCAAAGGACATACATCCGTGTGTGTGTCCGTGTGTGTCTGTGCATGTGTCCGTGTGTGTGTCCGTGTGTGTGTCCATGTCTGTGTGTGTGTGTGTGTGTGTGTGTGAGAGAGAGAGAGAGAGAGAGAGAGAGAGAGATTCTTTACACTCCCCATTACTGGAGCATGGACGCTTGTGGGGTTATTTTTCCATTCCAGTTCCCAGAACTAGGTTGTGGGCAGGAAATATATTTCAGAAAAGAACAGCTGCCTTGCCTTGCCTTCTGTTAATCTCTCTGCCCATCCACTTGATTTGTTGGGCTTGAAAAAAAATAATAACAATGAAGACAGTTTTATGGGGTGAAATGCAAATACCGTAGGGCCCCCATATCCACTGATTCATTATCCACTGATTCAGTTATCCACGGCTGGCAGAGGGAAAACATTAAATAAATAATTCGGCATCCACAAAGCAAGCTACTGTCACAAACAGCAGCTGTAAAGCAAGCTACTGTCATAAAGCAGCAGCTATAAAGCAAGCTACTATAACACAACAGTTTTTTTTGGGGGGGGAGGTGACATTCCCTCTTATCCACGGTTTTCATTATCTACAGGAAGGTCTGAAACCAATCCCCAGCAGATACTGGGGGGGGTCTTACTGTACCACACATTGCATGGTCTCTGGCTCCCTCAAGTGGTGTGCTGTGGTAAATGCACCCTGGAAATATGTATTTCTGGGATTTGGGGTTATTTAGGATTTTTAGATAACAGATAAGATAAATGAAATGGTGGATCCTCATCTCACAGATCAGGGGAAACTTCTGTATTTAATTTGCTTTCGTTCATGGGTCGAAAATATGGACAGATCGGGGAGTGGATGGGGCCTTTGCAGGGTAAAGATCAGGATCTGTCTACCTCCTGGCCAACTGGAAGACCATGTGTGCTTGCGTCCCAGATTGTGTGTGTGTTTGTCCATGCCGCTCTCTTGATCCTTGCTTTTGCTCTCTGTTTTCCCAGCAAAGAAGCATATCCAAAATCAGTTCGACCTCTTACAACAGGACGCGAAGGTCTTCAGCTGTGACCTAGAAGAACTAAAGAGCAACGGTAAGAAGACCGTAACGGCGGCCAGGCTGGTGGTGGGTCCTCGTAGATTTGAGCACATCACCCCGGTTCTGGCTCGCCTGCATTGGCTCCCCGTTGTCCTCCGGATAAGGTTCAAGGTCCTGGTTTTGATTTTCAAAGCCATCCATGGCTTGGGACCAGAGTACCTGTCGGAGGGTATCTCTCAGAGGTCAGCTGGGAACAGGCCCACGAGAATGGCGCAGGCGCGCTCACTTAGGGTGGCCACACCCAGAGAGGCGCGGAAATTGCTCATGCGCAACCGCACATTCTCTGTGGTGGGCCCCACGCTGTGGAACCATCTCCTCAGTGAGTTGCGCCTTGCAGCGTCCCTGCCCGCCTTTAAAAAAGCCTTGAAGACTCATTTCTTCAAGGAGGCATTTGGAGACCTTTCTATTTAATTCTTTTTTTGTTGTTCTGTTGCCGCCCACGCCATCCTTTGTGGAGGGTATTGCACCCCCTGCCGCTGTTTGTTGCTGCTTGTTTTTAAGTGTACACCGCCCTGAGTTCTGCTTCGGAAGATTGGGCGGTATATAAATGTAATAAATAAATAAATAAATAAATAATAAATAAATAAGACCCATAAGAGGCTAAATTCTGGAAAGCAGAATGGCCCGGCCTGGGTTTGGCAGGGGGGGGGGCTTCCTCCCCTCCTTTTTAATCCCACAAACAATCTTCTTCCCCTCCTCCTCCTCAGAGAATCAGAATATCATGAAGTGGGAAGTGGGGCTCTGGGGCCACCCAGTCCAACCCCTTTACTTAAGGCAGGGATCCCAGTCCCAGGGGATCTGACAGGCAGTTGTCTTAAATTTTTATCCACTCGACTCATGCCCTGCGTTATTTTGTACGTCTCAATCCTATCCCCATTCAGGCGCCTTTTTTTCCAGACTAAAAAGACCCAAATGTTTTCGCCTTTCCTCATAAGGGAGGTGCCTCATGTCTTCTTCTCCTTGGTGGTGGTGTGGAAGCAGTTACCTCCGGAGGGTCCGAAAGGGTGGAGTGGGGGCGCGCCTGCATACGTTGCACAGGTGAGCCTCAACAAGGCAGGGTTTTTAGAAGCTCTGACATCTATCTCTCCCCCCCCCCCGCCTTGATAGGAACCAAGAGTGGCTGTTGCCCGAAGAACTGGCAGTCCTTCCAAGACAGCTGCTACTGGTTTCCTGGAGGATCTGCATCGTGGGAGAATGCCAAACGTAACTGCGAAGAGAAGAATTCCCACCTGGTGATAATCAACTCCCCTGCAGAGCGGGTAGGCGTCGGGTGGAGCTGGCCACGCTTCGGATCTCCAACGGAGGAGAGTTGGGTGGGTGGGTGGGGAATAGTAATTGTATTGTGTACAATTCTGGTCACCGCATCCCAAAAAAGACATAGTGGAACTGGAAAAGGTGCAAAGGAGAGCGACTAAAATGATTTACTGGCCTGGGGCACCTCCCTTATGAGGAAAGGCTAAAACATTTGGGGCTCTTTAGTCTGGAAAAAAAGGCGCCTGAGGGGGGGATATGATTGAGACGTACAAAATAATGCAGGGCATGAGTAAAGTAGATAGAGGGAAGCTCTTCTCCCTCTCACAAAATTACCAGACCTAGGGGACATCCACTCAAACTGAGGGCTGGGAGAGTAAGAACTGACAAAAGAAAATATTTTTTCACCCAGCGCGTTGTAAGTCTATGGAACTCCCTGCCACAGGATGTGGTGATGGCATCTGGCCTGGATGCCTTCAAAAGGAGACTGGACAGATTCCTGAAGGAAAAGTCCACCCCAGGTTACAAACCATGATGGAGATGTGTAATCTCCAGGCTCAAAGCCAGGGTCCTTCAAGGGCCAGATGCAGGGGAGTAGTATCAGGAGACAGATCTGTAGTCTCGTGTACTCCCAGAGGCATTTGGTGGGGTCACTGTGAGATACAGGAAGCTGGACTAGATGGGCCCTTGGCCTGATCCAGCAGGGCTTCTCTTATGTTCTTATGACCACCCCCTCATGCACGGCTCCCCAGTCCTGTTTTCCAGGGGTTGGGAGGTAGCAACAGCTGGATGGGAACAGATGTTTTGAACCTGCGTTTGTCTCATGCTAGAGCTTCCTCCTTCAACACAAGCGGCTGGGATTCACGTGGATTGGCTTAACGGACGTCACCAGAGAGTGGAAATGGGTGGACGGCTCAGCCTATGTATTTAACAAAGAGTGAGTCCCATCAATCACCTGTCAGCTTGTGGACCAGCCCAATCAAAATACTGTAACATGTAGTATTAGAGAAAGATTTGTACTCCCCATTTGGATGGGCTCGTAAAGGGAGACACAGTCCTTTAAACAGTTCAAAAACCAAGCCGTTTAGGGCTTTATAGATGTTAGAACTAGGATTTTGGATTATGCCTAGCAATGGAACAGTAGTGGAGACGCTGATTTCCTCTAGTGGCCGGTTCTTGTAATACATGTGAAAAAAAATTTCCTGGATTTTTCTTCTTCTAATATTTTTCATATTTTCAGACACTGGATAACAGAAACCATGTATCTTGATCCTGTGGGTACAGGGGTCTTGCTAACTGAGTGTAATACTCAATGCACCTAGGCTCAAGACCATGGAGGCTCCTCTCCTAGGAACCAGTCAGATACTAACTTTGGGTCATTGTCTACTGCTCTGGGAAACTCATGGGGCCCATGCCTTTGGAAAGGGTTGCCCTCAGTTCTTTAACCAAGAAAAACCGTAACTCACCTTTTCAGTGCATCGTACGAACCCGCCGCTCCTTCTGTGTCCTGTTTCTGCCTCCCCTGTTTGAAAACCCACCGCAGCCCTTGATCTCTTTTTCCTGTTGCTTGTTTTCAGTGACTGGGCAGAAGGACAGCCGGATCACTGGTACGGCCACAACCTCGAGGGAGGCGAAGACTGTGTTCACTTAATGCACGGAGGCCTCTGGAATGACAACCACTGTTCCCGAGAGTTCCTCTGGATATGTGAAATGGAGCTGAAGATGTAAAAGAGGGTCGATCTTAACTTTTTCCTATTCTGCAAGAAGTTCCAGGCCATTTATTTCTGGATCTTATGTGGATAGATGATAGATAGATAGATAGATAGATAGATAGATAGATAGATAGATAGATAGATAGATAGGTATTAGGGCCCCTGGAACCGTGCTGCCAGTAAATGCTGATCTAATTACTCTTGGTCTGAAAAACATTAAAAATGTTAAAAGAAAAATCCTAGAAATATTTTGAATGATGAAATTACCAGAAAGGGTCACTAGAGGGCACCAAAGACCACACTATGCATAATATTCTCTAATGTAAGAGGCTTCACCATAATCTGTGTTCTGCAATATCCATTGGGGTGGGTGGGTGCCTTGCAATCCATCCCCCCATGGGTATGGGGGTCCTGTACAACCTGTTGGCTGCTGTTACCTGGCTTCGTTTCCTCATCAACCATTGGCCGAAGGGCTGGACTGGGATTCACCGAACGTTCACAAGCTGTTTGGATGAGCAGCGAAACGTTTCTATCTCTCAAAAAGAAGTCCAGTCGCCATGACTCAACTTCCAGATAAACTCACCTGGATGACTGAGACATCTTCACAGACATATCACAAGCAGTAGGCATCAAACGTGCACCTTGGCCAATGCATGCCGGTTCATAGAGCATCTGAGAATTGTGCCCATCTCTAGCTGGGCAGGGACTTGGTGGGTTGGGGTAGACATCCCCCAGCACTCTGGCACGCCCAAAATAAATGCTGGGAGATGTCACAAGGATGCTGGCTAGCCTAATGGGGTGGAATAAGAAGAAACCTGCGGTCTATGAGCCTAATTGAAAACAAATAAAGCATTGTGTTTTTTTTTGCAAAGCAGACACTGTCTTTCTTTGGATGTGGCCTTTCATTTATTTGCAGACCAACAGGTGGAAGGAAATAAGTGTGGACTTTCAAAGTTAAAGCACGCACACTCAATAAAGTGTTAGGCTCTGGTAGGGTTGGAATCAGAGGCAGCAAAGCAACTGGTCTTGCATTAAGATTGATAGGGAGGCAGAAAAGAATTAGTGGAAAATGTGTGAAACCGAGACCAGCAGGTCTTGACCAGATGTATTGTATGGGAAAGTTGATCCATGGGTGGTAAAAAAAAAACCTGCAGAGTCTTATCAGACCAAGGGATGACACACCACTTGCCAGTTTCTGCTGCGGCAACATTTGGGGCTAGACGGCTGTATCCACTGATTCATTATCCACTAATTCAGATATCCACAGTTGGCAGAGAAAAAAAATTAAATAATTCAGCAACCACAAAGCAAGCTATTGTCACAAACAGCAGCTGTAAAGTAAGCTATTGTCACAAATAGCATCTGTAAAGCAAGTTACTGTCACAAAACAGCAGTCATAAAGCAAGCTACTGCCAGGAAACAGCAGTTTGGAGGTGGGTGGGCAGTTATTCTCTCTTATCCATGGTTTTCATTATCCACGGGAAGGCCTGGAACCAATCCCCAGCGGATACCGGGGTCCTACTGTATATGAATATGAGCCAACAGTGTGATCTGGCTGCAAAAAAAAGGCAAGTGCAGTTTTAAGATGCGTTGACAGGAACATAGTCTCCAAACCGTGTGAGGTGCCACTCCCATCAATTGAGCACTGATGAAGCCACATCTGAAGTCCTTTGTCCACTTAACATAAGAACATAAGAACATAAGAAGAGCCATGCTGGATCAGGCCAATGGCACATCTAGTCCAGCTTCCTGTATCTCACTGTGGCCCCAACAGATGCATCTGACAGCTCACGAGACTAGATATCTGTCTCCTGATACCACTCCCCTGCATCTGGCCCTTGAAGGACCCCGGTGATTACACATCTCCATCATGATTTGTCACCTGGGATGGCCTTTTCCTCCAGGAATCTGTCCAATCCCCTTTTGAAGGCATCCAGGCCAGATGCCATCACTACCTCCTGTGGCAGGGAGTTCCACAGACTAACAACACGCTGGGTGAAAAAACATTTTCTTTTGTCTGCTCTCACTCTCCCGGCCCTCAGTTTGAGTGGATGTCCCTTAGTTCTGGTATTTTGTGAGAGGGAGAAGAGCTTCCCTCTATCCACTTTACTCATGCGCTCCCAAATGCATCTGGTGGGGCCACTTCTGGACACCACAGTTCAAGAAGGATGTTGACAAACGAGCAAGTTCGGGGGAGGGAAACAAGGTTGATGAGGGCACTGGAAACCATGCCCCAAGAGGACATATTGAAATAACTAGGCATGTTTAGCCCTGCGGAAGGTAGACAGAAGGGAGATACGGTAGTAGAGCACTCACACTTTTGAAATACTTACAAGGGAGTTCTACACATAAGGGGTAAGATCTGTTCTCAATCCTCCCAGAATGCTCGGAGGCAAAAAAAAAAAAAATGGACAACCATCTGTCAGGTGTGCTTTGATTTGGATTCCTGCATTGAGCAGGGGGTTGGAATGCCGCCATAGCGCTGTAGCGCTCACCACCTCCCGAGACCTTGGGTTCCATCCTTGTACTCCTCTAACAGTTAGGAAGTTTTTACCTGATACTCAGTTGAAATCTGACTTCCTGTTCCTTGAGTCCATTATTTCATGTCCAGGACTATGGGATGGTGATCTTGAAAGTATTTGAAAAATGCTAGGTACAGAAGATAGAAATGCATTTAGTGCTGCAACTGAGACTTCCCCAGCCTGCCATTGCCTGGATGGACTATAACTCCCATCATCTACTTGCAGTAGTCCAAAGCTTCTAGAGGAGGGCCGGAGTTGGGGGTGGCCTGGTGTCAGCAACCCTCCAGAAACACAAAAAATGCCTGTCTTTGTTTCCTGTCACAACGGTTGCTCCCGGGCCTGCCAGGGGTGTTTGGCCAAGATAAGGATCCGTCCCTTTCCACCTTGGCAAGATGCCCTTTTTTGAAAATCATTTTTGGAGGGGGAGGGCTGGAAGGGGATTCCCGTCCCTGGACAGAGGTGGAAGGGTGCAGGCGGGTGCCACATTTCGAGGCTGTGGGGAGATTCTAAATTTGACCGCAGAGGACAAATAATATTGACACAGTTCAAAGAGCAGCCGGGTGGTGTTGGTGGTGGTGGCAGAAAAGAAAGTTTAAGCCGGACCGGAGAAAGCCAGGCGAAAGGACTTCAACTCCAGGGAGAGACGAAGGAGAAGGTAAAGAAGGACTTTGGGCTGGACTTAGGGAGAGGCTTCAGACTTCATTTTGGAAGATCAGAAACCCTTCCGTGCGTGTGCATCTGGGGTGCAAGCATCGTGAGTCTACGTGAGAGGATGTCAGTCTTGAGGGTGAGCAAAAGAGACATCCTTGGGTAATCAAAGCAATCCAGAGCGGTGGCAAAAAGGTGGTCCTACGGAGGAGGACCTTGATCAGGATCTGTCCTTGATCATTCCAAAGTGCAGGAGGGGCCGCAACAGGTCCAACTGACAGGAAGCCAGATTTAGGTTGAATGTCAGGGGGGGGGGAATTCGGACGTGTAAGAGCAGTACAATGACAGAATTCATGGCTTTGGGAGGTGGTGGTGAGCAATCCAACTCAGCAGGCCTGCAAGAGAAAGCGTGACAACTGTCTGTCCGACCTGCTTTGATTGGGATTCTTGCCATGAGCAGGGCGTTGCACTGGGGGGGGGGCGCGCTTATGGACCCCGTCCAGCTCCATTATTCTATCGTTCTATGACTTCCTGTTCCATATTGACGAAGGCATCTAAAAATATGACTGTGGCTGATTCTGGGCTGGGGAACCTCCCTTATGTGTGTGTGTGTGCTGTGTCATTACAGTCGTGACCAACTCTTCGTGACTCCTTGTCCATGGAGTTTTCTTGGCAGGAATACTGGAGTGGATTGCCAGCTCCTACTCCAGGCACCCACAGCACCTGGTATTCCCTGGTGGTCTCCCATCCAAGTACTAACCAGGGCTGACCCTGCTTAGCTTCCGAAATCAGGCGAGATCGGATGTGCTTAGGGCATTTGGCAGCTCTTCCCTTATGAGGAAAGGCTAAAACATTTGGGGCTCTTTAGTCTGGAAAAAGGCGCCTGAGGGGGGATATGATTGAGACATACAAAATAATGCAGGGCATGAGTAAAGTTGATAGAGGGAAGCTCTTCTCCTTCTCACAAAATACCAGAAGTAGGGGACATCCACTCAAATTGAGGGCCGGGAGAGTAAGCACAGACAAAATAAAATATTTTTCCCCAGCGTGTTGTTAGTCTCTGGAACTCCCTGCCACAGGAGGTGGTGATGGCATCTGGCCTGGATGCCTTCAAAAGGGGATGGGACAGATTCCTGGAGGAAAAGTCCATCCCAGGTGACAAACCATGATGGAGATGTGTCATCTCCAGGCTCAAAACTGCGGCACTTCAAGGAACAGATGCAGGGGAGTGCTATCAGGAGACAGAGATCGAGTCTTGTAAGCTCCCAGAGGCATCTGGTGGGGCCCCTGTGAGATACAGGAAGCTGGACTAGATGGGCCTTTTGGCCTGATCCAGCAGGGCTCTTCTTCTTTTCTGTTCTTATGTAAATGCTTCTCCCGATTTCAGATTCCTCATGTTCCTACCAAGCCAGAATGGTTAAAGACTACCGAGATGTCAACACTCTGGACACAGAGGATGATGGTGATGACGGGGCTATCAGAAGAGGTACCTCTCCTTCCCTTCTCGATCATGGGGGGGTTGTATCAGAAGCAACCCAAGGGGGGGTTCTCTAGGCCAACACCAGGGTCGCCCAGTGACCCCTTGGGTGCCTCCAGGAAGCCCCCCCCCCAAGAACATGGGTGTGACTACCTCTGTGGCTGGAAAGGAGGTAGGCACCCATCAGGAATGGTAGCCACTAGCCCCCCGCATCCCCTGATACTCCAGGAATTGAGCCAACCCCTCTTTGAAAGCCACCTGAGCCATGAATTAGTCTTTCCTCTGAGGAGCTCCAGGTACCTGACAGTCTCTATGACAGTGCACCACTAATTACAAACTCCTAAACCAGGCATGTCCAAACTTCAGCCCTCCTGATGGTTTGGACCACAACTCCCAGAATTCTAAGTTTAGAAGGACTGTGGGAGTTGCAGACCAAAACATCTGGAGGGCTGAAGTTTGGACATGCCTGTGACCTAAACCGATACATTACAAATGTATCTAGCTGGAACGTAGTGCAATTCCTACAGACCACCAGCGGCAGCTAGGTAAAGCCTGCTTTATTGAAGGGTGTTGACCCAGATGTATATGAACGCGGCGCTGAAAGAGGAACATGGGTTGCAGGTGCGGGCCAGTCCCCAACCAGAGTTCTCTCAATGGCGTTCTCTAAACAGGGGGCCACCCCAGAGAAACCCCTGACCTGGGCTATGTCATTTGAGGGTTTTTCACTTGGGGTATTCTGCTGATAGATAGATAGATAGATAGATAGATAGATAGATAGATAGATAGATAGATAGATAGATAGATAGATAGATAGATAGATAGATAGATTCAGACTCTTAATCTAGACCAGTGGTTCTCAACCTGTGGGTCCCCAGATGTTCCTGGACTGCAACTCCCAGAAGCCTCCACCACTCGCTGTGCTGGAAGGGATTTCTGGTAGTTGCAGTTCAGGAACATCTGGGGACCCACTGGTTGAGAACCACTGGTCCAGAAAGACAGACAGACAGACAGACAGACAGACAGACAGACAGACAGACAGATAGATAGATTAGATAGATTAGATAGATTAGATAGATAGATAGATAGAGTAGAAGATTTCTGGTTTCTGGCCCTGTCTTTCCAGCCCCCACAGAGTTTGCTCCATACCAGCCCTGGGGAAGGCGTGTCTGTTCCGGCCGGCGCTTGATCTTCATTCTCCTGGGACTTCTTTGTGTCCTCGCCATCTTGACCGTCGTATTTGGCTTCACTGGTGAGCAATCTGCCCCCCACACGGGAACACAGAAAGGTGCAGGGTCAGTGGGGTAGTCAAGGGGAGGAGGTGACACAGGGTGCATTGGGTGGGAATCCCCCCCTTTCTAAGTTGGGGAGCAGTGTTGGAGGAGAAGTACGGGGAGGGCAAGCAGTGGGGCCAAAGGAGAAACCTGTGAAGTCAAGCCCTGTAAATATCTCTTCTTCTTCTTCTTCTTCTTCTTCTTCTTCTTCTTCTTCTTCTTCTTCTTCTTCTTCTTCTTCTTCTTCTTCTTCTTCTTCTTCTTCTCTTCTTCTTCTTCTCCTTCCTCCTCCTCTCCTCCTCCTCCTCCTCCTCCTCCTCCTCCTCCTCCTCCTTCTTCAAGTTTCCACTAATTCTGGAGTTATGCAGAATGGGAAACAATTCAATAGGAATAACAAAAAAGAAGCTACTAACAAATAACCTTGCAGGGGGGCCTTCACTCATAGCATTCATTCGGGGCAAAACATCGCAGAAGACTGTTGAGATGGGTTTTGCTAACTCTTGAAAACACATGCCTTATTACTGTGGAAGCCACCAGAGCAGGCTGCTCCAAGCCAAGATCTAACCCTGTATTTGCTACATGGGTGCCACTGAATATGGCAAGGGTGGGTGGGGAGTCTATAACCCATAGCTGGAGATGTGTGGCGTGAGAAGGAGAATCTAAGCAGACATGCTTGTTTGTGCATCAAAGGGGCACACAGCGAAAGCAGATGAATGCATGTGCGAGGGAGGCGTGCAGGGAAGAGGCTTAGGCAAAAGGGGATGTGTCTGAAGCAGATGCAAAGGTGGGAACCCAAGAGGGGAGATCCTGGTGAGAACAGACTCAGAGCGATCCCTTGATCTCATCTCCTCTGCCTTTCCTCACCCCAGGGCGCAGCTTTAGGAGTGATTTGTCAGCCATGGAGACAAGTTTCCAGAGTGTCAACCACACGATCGTCGGGGCGCTGGCTGCTCTGAAAGAAAAGGGTGAGCCAAAGCAGGAAGACCGCGGGGTGCAGTTCCCTCTGGGGAATCCCAAGCCATTCCTGGTGGGCGGGGGATTAAGAAAAGCAGAGCCTGGTGTGTGCGTTGTGTGGGAGCAGGAGGCAGACAGGAAAGTGGTGTGTGGAGATTGTAGAACAAGGCTGTGAACGGCTTTTTGCAAGTGCTCAAAAGAGACCTTGCTTCTTCTTTTTTAAAATTGGCAACTTCCAGGATTTGCAAACAGGCAAACCCAATACTTTTGCAAACTAAAACAACAACAACAACCAAACCTCTAATTTATTGGGGGGGGGGGAGACTTTTGGCCTCTAAGACCTGTTCTGAGGCTCAGACATGGATGGGTTCAGAATTAGAAATGGCAGGCAATGCACTGTGATGCTGCACCTTTGGGAAGAGGGACTCATGTACGCACACTGCTGACGTTTGAATATAGGAGACAGACTTTAGCAGGCATTACTACAACGCCGATTCGTAGAAACCTTGGTTCTGGAGCCCAAAGACCACAGACCCGGGAGGGAGAAAGGCAAAGACCCAGGCCTCCCCTTCTGTGTCCTCACCTGCTTCCTCTCTGCCAATCCCACAGAGACCAATGACGTGAAGAGGCTTGCGAAAGTTGACCAGATGGTGAAAAACCTGACGGATGTATTGAAAGAAGGTGGGTCAGTAGGGAACCACACAGCAAAAGTGCACGGGTTGCCTGTAGGGACAGCAACAAGTGTGGGGTTAGCTAACACATTTGGGGCTCTTTAATCTGGAAAAAAGGCGCCTGAGGGGGGATTTGATTGAGATACACAAAATAATGCAGGGCATGAATCAAGTGGATAGAGGGACGCTCTTCTCCCTCTCACAAAATACCAGAACTAGGGGGACATCCACTCAAACTGAGGGCTGGGAGAGTAAGAACAGGCAAAAGAAAGTATTTTTTTCACCCAGCGCGTTGTTAGTCTGTGGAACTCCCTGCCACAGGAGGTGGTGATGGCATCTGGCCTGGATGCCTTCAAAAGGGGATGGGACAGATTCCTGGAGGAAAAGTCCATCCCAGGTTACAAACCATGACGGAGATGTGTAATCTCCAGGCTTAAAACCGGGGTTCTTCAAGGGCCAGATGCAGGGGAGTGGTATCAGGAGACAGAGATCTAGTCTCATGCGCTCCCAGAGGCATTTGGTGGGGCCGCTGTGAGATATAGGAAGCTGGACTAGACAGGCCGTTGGCCTGATCCAGCGTGGCTCTTCTTAGGTTCTTATTAGTGTCCTTACCTACAGAGCACCTTTTTTGGACTAAAAGGCTCAGGATCCCCATGTTGGCTTGGGGATGCTGGAACTTGTATTCTAGAAGCAAAAGAACATTTTGAGTCTGGGTATCTGAGCATGTCTTCAACATGGAGGGGACTTCCACCCCTACCCCACCCTATAATTAGGGTGACTAGAGGTCCCTGGGAGATGCCCAATGTCCGTGTGCAATCCCAGAAGTGGTGGTGGGCACTGGTGGTGAAAATGCTTTCCCAGTGATCCCCTTCTTTCCCCTCCGATTTTTGCCTCGGCTCCAGCAAAGACCCAGTTCAAGGAGCACATCTCAAAACTCCGGACCAGCGTCCATGCCCTGAATTGTCACCTGGAAGACGTCAAACGCAACCAAACAGGTGAGCGTGTAGAAAAAACGTGAGCGGTCCAGGAGAGAAAGGATTTTAATGTGTGCCCAGAGGGAGGGGGAGAATTAGGAAGGCATTGGGTGGGTAGGAGTATGAATGCAGAAGCGGTGAGCTGTACCACGAAGGAGGGAGCCCACACCCCCACATGTGGGGGGCGATCTTGGCCAGCTCTTTCTGCCACGCCACTCCTTCTGACCTTAAGGATGGCCCAGGTTGGGTCCCCAAATAACTGGTTTCTCTCCCCCCACTCTCGGCTGCCAGGGGGTAGATCCATCTGCTGTCCCAAAAACTGGCTTGCCTTCCGCCAGAGTTGCTACTGGTTCTCCACCGCCCAGAAGCCCTGGGAAGAAGCCAAAGCTGACTGTGAGAACAAAGACGCCACGCTGGTCATCATCACGGGCTACCAAGAACAGGTAAGGACTCCGGCTCTTTTTCCGGGTCTCTTCCGTGTCCTTCAGCCAGGGCGGGCCGGGAGGAAGGGCCACGGAGGCCTCCTGCCTGTGTGACTCCTCAGGGTTTGTGTATGGGGGTGGTGGGGTGGTGGTGTTGTTTGTGCAGCAGCCCAAGTGTACTGACCTTGCTCAAAGCTTGGGACAAGTTGTGAAGGAGTTGCCGTGTCACCTGTTAGCTGGTGGCTCTTTGGCCTACAAGGGCTTAACTAAGTTACATTTCAAAAGTTGCCTCATTGGTGTAACAAGCAACCTTCTCGGTTACAGTGGGACACACACACACACACACACACACACACACACACACACACACACACACACACACACACACACACACACACACACACACACACACACACACACACACACACACACACACCATCTGTGGGATCAGTATTACTTTTAGTCACTGGCTGGAAATGCCTCCTGGCACAATGGTTAAACTACAGCACTGCAGTCAAAGCTCTGCTCACAACCCTGTGTGTGTGTGTGTGTGTGTGTGTGTGTGTGTGTGTGTGTGTGTGTGTGTGTGTGTTCACAAGTATCCAGCTTGGTGTGTGGGGGGGGGGGGGCGGCAAAATATAAGCAGAACATTTTGCTTCTTGCTTTGCTAACTGAAAAAAAAAATCTTTATACGCATTTCCAGGGTGTATTTATCAGAACCGCCCATTGGAGACAGCCAAAAAAATGCAATGTATCGGATGCAGCAAACCCCCTGGTTTTTCAGCATCCCAAGGGTGAGGTTGGAATTGGAACAATTCCCTACAGATATCAAGGTCCAACTGAACTTTCAAAAACTAAGATTTTAAGAGCATCATAATAAAAGACATTATAGAGGGGCATATCAATCCTAAGTGGCAAGGCAATTATTGTTCGTTAACAAGAAAACAACAAATCGATCAAGCATATTACACTGAAAGTGTACCTGTGCCTGGACTACGATAATGGTAACAAGAGTGGGTGGCACAAACAACGACAAAGGTAACACAAGTGTCTTCTTGAAAATAGTTGTCAAGCTCAGACTCTGGAAGCTGGCGGGGTTTGGCTGTTCACGGGTGTTCTGTGTCCTCTTTCTTGCTAGGAATTCGTGGCCCAGCATACAAAGCCACGCAACACGTGGATCGGCCTGAGGCTTGCCGGCAGGACGTGGAAGTGGGTGGACGGAACGACGTACACCATTCGCCGAATGTGAGTCCCCTTGCTGGTCTGTGTGTGTGTGTGTGTGTGTGTGTGTGTGTGTGGAGTGGGGGGGGCTGCACTGTGCCACAAAATGGGGCGGCCAGCCACGTGGCCTAACTGACAGACCTCTTTGGAGGTTCTGTTTTCTCAGGGCCCTTCCGAGGCTGAAGCTCGGTCCGTAGGAGAGGGTCGAGGTGGGAGGAAGAATTTGGGGGAAGGAAGCAGCTGCCGGGTGCAACTTTGGGATTTATGTAGGCGTCACATTCGGAGACTGGACCACGGGAAAGCTGACCTCCCAGTTCTGTCATGGAGATGTTCCATTTTATTTATTTTTACATTTCTACAGCGTTCATTTTTTTAAAAAATGTGCTCCCTTTGCAGTGGAGGAGCAACATTAAAAAAAAACAGCTCCCGGTGGCCGCTGGGAGGCACCAAGGGAGGCTTCCTATTTATTGATTTATATTTATATTTATATACCGCCAGATATTCCCAGACGGGAACAATAACTGTTTTTCAAAAGGAACAGTAATTCCGGTGGGCGGCTTCCTTCTGGAGGTCCTATGGCCAGACTTTGGTTTATGATCTGGCCCAGAATCTGTTTTCTGTACGAGGCTCACCTCCTGGCATCGTGATATGATTGAGACGTACAAAATAATGCAGGGCATGAGTAAAGAGGATATAGGGAAGCTCTTCTCCCTCTCCCAAAATACCAGAACTTGGGGACATCGACTCAAACTGAGGGTTGGGAGAGTAAGAACAGAGAAAAAAAAAAAAAAATTTCACCCAGTGTGTTGTCAGTCTGTGGAACTCCCTACCACAGGAGGTGGTGATGGCATCTGGCCTGGATGCCTTCCAAAGGGGATTGGACAGATTCCTGGAGGAAAAGTCCATCCCAGGTTACAAGCCATGATGGAGATGTGTTATCTCCTGGCTTAAAACTGGGGTCCTTCAAGGGCCAGATGCAGGAGGGAGAGGTATCAGGAGACAGAGATCTAGTCTCGTGCGCTCCCAGAGGCATCTGGTGGGGCCACTGTGAGATCCACGACGCTGGACTAGATGGGCCTTTGGCCTGATCCAGCAGGGCTCTTATGTTCTTATGTTAACTTGCCCCCAATGGTCAAGTTGCCCCCCTACGGTAACATTTGGGGTGCCGGGGGGGGGGTTCTGCTTCCTGAGCCGCCACAGCCCTTTGTGATCCTGGCATGACCTCCAGGAATCTCCTCCCAGGAGCTGTTTCACTCTCGTTGCAGAGACTGGAGGCCGATGGAGCCCGACAGATTATCTGAGTCCCTGCTCACCGGGTTTGCTGACTGCGCCCACCTTTACCGAGACGGCCGGTGGAGCGACGATCATTGCACTCTCTCCTACAATTGGGTCTGCGAGTCAGAGAAAAAGGCTTAAGACGTTTGGCTGGAGTTGGGCCTGCAACGTCTTCCCCAGAGATGGCCGGGGGTGGGGGTGGCAGTTTACATCCTGCAACTGCCAGATTTTGTGAGCAAATAAAGTGATTGCCCGAAGGAAGTCCGTGCAAAATTTTTGATTGCAGGAATGCAGCTCCTTTTTCATCCTTGGACCTGCGGCTTGATATTGGCCGTGGACCGAAGTCTTGTTCAAGTTGGCGGAGTAGGAGCCCAATATCAGTGGGTTCAGTATCCGTGGTTTTATTTATCCACAGTCTGAAAAATGTTTTAAAAATTAAAAGAAAAAAAACTCTGAGAAATATCTATTTTCACAATGTATTGACTAAAACTAGGCACTAGAGGGAGCCAGAGACCACACTGCATAGGCTTGTTGGAATACATAGCATGGTCTCTGGCTCCATCTAATGACCAGTACTAGTAACACATGGTGAAAATATGTATTTCTTGATTTTTTTTTCTTTTACCACACTATGCTTGGTAGTACAATAGGACCCCCATATCCACTGATTCATTATCCACCGATTCAGTTATCCACAGCTGGCAGAGGAAAAAAATTAAATAATTCAGCTGCCACAAAGCAAGCTGTAAAACAAGCTGTTGTCACAAACAGCAGCTGAAAAGCAAGCTATTGTCACAAATAACATCTGTAAAGAAAGCTACTGTCACAAACCGGCCACAAAGCAAGCAACTGTCTCAAAACAGCAGTCAAAGCAAGCTACTGTCAGGAAACAGCAGTTTGGGGGCAGGTGGGCGTTCTCTCTTATCCACAGTTTTCATTATCCACAGAAGGCCCGGAAACAATCCCCAATGGATACCGGGGTCCTCCTGTATCTACAGTTTTCAGCATCCATGGGGCAGGGAGCTTGGAAACAAGGCTCCTTCTAAGGGGCACACAACCCCCTCTGCACACAGGCCGTTTCACCTCTGCAATGGCATCATGGCCATCTTTGTTTGGCTGTGTAGAACCTGCATCAGGAGGAAATTGCGCATTCGCAGAGCAGAACCCTGCAGAGCAAGGATGGAAATTATAGAGAACACATTGCTTAAAGCCAATCCCTGCAGGTACAGGGTTCCTAATCATCAGCACGAAATGGTGCCTGCGGAAGTGTATGATGTGTGTTTTTGTTGAATGGGAACCCGGGCAAGCTGTTTTTGCAACAGGCTGCCTGTCTCTAGCAGGCCGTGCCTCTCAAGGAAACCCAGCTTTGGAGGTTTTGATCTTACAAGCTGACCCCCATGTTTGCTCCCCCCCCCTTGTCCCTCCTTATCCTTTTTTCCTTTTGTGTCATGTCTTTTAGGGTGTAGGATTACAGGCTGGAAGGGTCTTAAATGTTATAGTTTAGGTTTCCTTGCCTTTGCCTAGACCAGAGAGAGGGTTAACAAAATTGTGTAGTGGATAAACACAAATGAGCAAGCCAACACCCTTAAGCAATAGAGGACCAAAAAAAAAATGGAAACTCATGCCTGCTATTTTGCATTTGTGTTTTTTATAATTTCGTATTTGATCATTATTGCATGAAGCATCAAAGGGACAGTAACTCTCCAAAAATGCAACAGTTCTTTTAATTTTTCTCATTGCCCCTCCAGGAAGATATGAAGAAAGCCTCAATTTTAAAAATGTGTTGTTTTTTTCTAGATTACAGGGAGGAGGGGAAACCCTCAACCCCCACAAAACCATTTCATTATCTCTGGCAAGGGTTGTCATGATTTGGGACACCCAGATTTCCAGGGACCTCCTGCTTTGAGCCGGTGGTTGGACTCCAAAGCCTTAAGAGGCCCTTTTGAGTTGCCGTTGGATGCGATGGATTCGGTGTGGTTGCCCACGAATGGCGCTGGGAGCCTGGATGCCTGGCTTCTCCAAGAATGTGGAAGAAGAAGGGGAGGTCTTAGAGGGCCCCCAGCCCTGGGCCAGCCTCCCTCCGAACCTCCCACCCAGGCTCACTGGATTTGGAGGGTGTGCGTGTGCGTGTTCCCGCTTACTCTCCTGGCTGGCCCAGCGCGAGCTGCCGCATGGCCTCCGCCTCGAAACGGAAGACATGCCAGCCCTCGGTGGCCGTGAGGTCCACGGCTCCTTTGCTGAGGTAGAAGTCGATGGCAGAGCGGTTCCAGTCCAGCACCGAGAGCTTCATCTGGGTGCAGCCCTTCTCCACTCCAATCTGCCAAGAAAGAAAGAAAGAAAGAAAGAAAGAAAGAAAGAAAGAAAGAAAGAAAGAAAGAAAGAAAGAAAGAAAGAAAGAAAGAAAGAAAAAGAGAGAGAGAAAGAGAGAGAGAAAGAAAAAGAAAGAAAGGGACAATCAGAGAAAGAGAAAGAGATAGAAAGAAAGAGAAAGAGAGAGAGAGAGAGAAAGAGAAAAAGAAAGAAAGAGATAGAATGGAGAAAAAGAGATAGAAAGGAGAAAGAGAGAGAAAAAAGGAGAGAGAGAAAGAGAAAGAGATAGAATGGAGAAAGAGAAAGAGAGAGAGAATGGAGAAAAAGAAAGAGAAAGAGAAAGAGAGAGAAAAAAGGAGAGAGAGAAAGAGATAGAATGGATAAAGAGAAAGAGAAAGAGAGAGAGAGAGAAGAGAAAGAGATAGAAAGGAGAACGAGAGAGAAAAAAGGAGAGAAAGAGAAAGAGATAGAATGGATAAAGAGAAAGAGAAAGAGAGAGAGAAAGAGAAAGAGATAGAATGGAGAAAGAGAAAGAGATAGAATGGATAAAGAGAAAGAGAAAGAGAGAGAGAAAGAGAAAGAGAAAGAGATAGAAAGGAGAAAGAGAGAGAAAAAAGGAGAGAGAGAAAGAGAAAGAGAAAGAGATAGAATGGAGAAAGAGAAAGACAGAATGGAGAAAGAGAAAGAGAAAGAGAGAGAGAAAGATAGAATGGAGAAAGAGAAAGAGAGAGAGAGAGAAAGAAAGAGAGAGAAAGGAGAAAGAGAGAGAAAAAAGGAAAGAGAGAAAGAGATAGAATGGAGAAAGAGAGAGAGAGAGAGAAAAAGAGAGAAAGAGAAAGAGAGAGAAAGGAGAAAGAGATAGAAAGGAGAAAGAGAGAGAGAGAGAGAGAGGAACAGATATATTCTTCATACATACAGTACATGCATATCAAACCCTCCATGGCCTAAGCCCTGACTACCTGGCAGAGCGGATCACCCAGCGGTCAACTTCAGCCCGACCAACTAGGATGTCGCGGGCACACTCGCTACGGGTGGCCACGCCCAGGGAGGCTCGTAAAACATCCACCCGAAACCGAGCCTTCTCTGTGGCTGGCCCTGCTTTGTGGAACCACCTCCCTAGCGAAGTGCGCCTTGCACAGTCCCTGCTAGCCTTTAGGAAGGCACTAAAGACCATGCTATTCCGTGAGGCATTTGGTGACTTACATTAAGTTGTTCCCCCACCCCACCCCCACCCCGCTATCTACTCCCTGCTTTTATGTCATTAGTTAAATTGTTTAATTGCTGTTGTGTGTTTATTGTTTGATCTGATTATTTGTTGTTTTTATATTGTTGTGAACTGCCCGGAGTTCCTTTGGGAAGACGGGCGGTATATAAGCCTTAAAATAAATAAATAAATAAATAAATAAATAAAGGCAGAGTGGCCTTTC
Source organism: Phrynocephalus guinanensis (assembly GCA_037367245.1). Taxonomy (NCBI): domain Eukaryota; kingdom Metazoa; phylum Chordata; class Lepidosauria; order Squamata; family Agamidae; genus Phrynocephalus; species Phrynocephalus guinanensis. The sequence goes on from CM074743.1 coordinate 1,555,591, forward strand.
TCCAGGCAACCTAGCATGGTTGGTGGCAGACTAGAAGCCCCCAGGCAGCCTAAAAAGTAATTTTTTCCTGAGGTCTGAGCCAAGGACATTGAAGGAGAAGGAGACTCTTGACTCCAAGTGGGGGATCATTGCCCAACAGTTACCGTCGATGACAAGGTTTTGAGGTTGGCGGGCTGAGATGTAAGAGCCCTGTGGCACAGTGGTTGAATGCCTGTCCTGCAGGTAAAACTGTGCTCATGACCTGGGGTTCACTCCCAGGTAGCAGGCTCAAGGTTGACTCAGCCTTCCATCCTTCTGAAGTCGGTAAAATGAGTACCCAGCTTGCTGGGGGGGGGCAATGTGTAGCCTGCATTACTGTAATTAAAAACTGTAGACCGCCCAGAGAGTGTTTGACGTGCTATGGGGCTGTATATAAGCAGAACACTTTAGGTGTGGGCCAGGACAGCTCCCGAGGGACTCCTTTCTGACCTGGGAAAACGGGAGGCGGACGGGTGCCACGTTACCTGTGCAATCCGGCTCATGAGTCTCTTTCCGATCCCCTGCCCTGCGAGAACGGGGAAAGGGGGAGGGGGGAAGTCGAGAAAGAATGATAACCAAGCCATGAAACACATCATTACAGGAATAAGGGACAACAGCAGGGTGTCCCACTGGCAGTGCTCCAAAAGGCACAAAAGGGCATCTGGATTCCTGCATCCGAAACACAGCGGTTGCTTCCAAACCAGCAGAGCGGCGGTCACAGCTTTGCTGTTCTTCTTATGGGCCACCAAGTCGCCTCTGACCGATGCGCCCCCTCCGAACCGTCCTGCCCTGAGCTACCCTGCTCAGCTCTTTCAAACTCAAGCTCAGGGTTTCCGTGAGGGAGTACGTCCATTTCGTATTACGTCTTCCTCTGTTCCTGCTGTGTCCCCCCCCACCTTTCCCAACATGAGTGTCCCTTCCAGAGATTCCTTCCTCAGCCCCAAATAGGACAGTGTCAGTTCCGTCATTTTTTTTTTTTGCCTCCAGGGATCATACAGGCTTGATTTGATCTAGGACACAACGGTTCCTCTTTCTAGCAATCCAGGGAATCCTCAAACCTCTCTCGCAACCCAGCATTTTGCAGAAATCAATTTGTCTCTCAGCGATATTGCTAGCTGTCCAGCTTTCACACCCATGCATGATCAGAAATACAAGACAGTGGATGGGCTTGGTGCCTAGTGACAGACCCATACTCTTGAAAAGTAAATATTTTTTTAGAGGACATTTCCAAGAATCCCCTGGCCGTGCCCACAATCTCCCAGTCAGACATCTGGGGATTGTGGGAGCTGTAGTTTTAAAAAAATCTACTTTTTGCAACACAGGCACCCACGTTGTCTTCAGGGATATGTCTGTGAAGATTCTCAGTCATCCAGGGGAGTTTACCTGGAAGTTGAATCATGGCAACTGGACTTCTTTTATTGAGAGACTGAAACATTTTGCTGCTCATCCAAACAGCTTGGTTAGTCTGAGGAAAGCTCGTTGCGAGTCCTCCATTTTATAGTTCGCTTGACCTCATGCCTGGCCTGAAATAGGCTCATAAGATGAACAATGGCCTGAAGAGGCTCGTTAGGTGGACAACGGCCTAAGGTGTGTGAAAGTCCCACCTTTAACCTTCTTAACACCCATTAAGTATGGGTCTTTAGCTATGGCCTTGCTGGTGGAGGTGTGAAGTATTTTTGATTTGTCCGGGGATGGTTGGAATCACTGCCTGGAAAGTAGCTGATAGACTATGCTGAGCTCCTTGAACCTCTGCATATCAGACAGTGATTTCAACAATCCCCAGACAAATAAAAAATACTTTGTTGCGTTATGGATTAAGTGGACACAGAGTCTCGGGGTGCAATTTATGCTTGTATTCTATTTTATTTTATTCTACTGTTTAATTCTGCTGCTATTGTATATTTGTGTCTATTAGCTGTAAGCCGCCCAGAGTTCCCTTAGGGAAGATGGGCGGGGTATAAATTTAATGAGCCTCGTGGCGCAGTGGTTAAATGCCTGTACTGCAGGTAAAACTGTGCTCACGACCTGGGTTCAATCCCCGGTAGCAGGCTCAAGGTTCACTCAGCCTTCCATCCTTCCGAGGTCGGTAAAATGAGTACCCAGCTTGCAGGGGGGGCAATGTGTAGCCTGCACACTGTAATCAAAATTGTAAACCGCCCAGAGACTACTTGTAGTGGTATGGGGCGGTATATAAGCAGAACACTTTGCTTTTGCTTTTTAATAAATAAATAAAATAAATAAATCGTCTGGTCTTCAGGCAGCATTTTCTCTCTGTGTCTCTCTGGGCTGCATCGGCTGTGTGTGTGTCTGTGTGAGAGAGAGAGTGTGTGTGTGAGAGTGTGTGAGATGAGAATACTGCCTGAAAGACCAGTCTTTTATTAATAAGAGAAGAACAATAGACACAGGGAGACATTCCATTGGTGGGAGGGAAATGCACGTCTATCTCGAAGACCATCTTGGCTTGTTATTAAGACCCAGGGAAGGAAGCTATGGGGCCGAGGGTCACAGAGCAGATGGCCCTGATGTATCCTGATATCCTTTGGCCTTGCCATCCTGTTTTGCTGCCTCCTTGAGCTTAGGTCAGCACATCGGTACCTGCTCGGCCCTGGGGGTTGCTGGGAAATACAGGCCATGCAGGCCTCCCAGGCCTTCAGCTGCTTTCTGTGTGCTTGGCCAATTTGGGGGGTTCAGAAATATGGGGGAATGGAATTCCCACAATACTTCACACCTCCCCCAGCTAGGCCATAGATAACAACTCATACTTTATGAGTGTTGGGAAAGTTGCAAAGGTGGGACTTTCACACACCTTACCAGGCATGACCAAACTTTGGTCCTCCAGATGTTTTGGGCTGCAACTCCCACAATCCTTTGTCATTGGCAATCTAAGCTTAGAATTCTGGGAGTTGTGGAGGGCCAAAGTTTGGACATGCCTGCGCTTAGGCCATTGTCCACCCAATGAGCTTATTGTCCACCTAATGAGCCTATTCATAAGAACATAGAACATAAGAAGAGCCCTGCTGGATCAGGCCAAAGGCCCATCTAGTCCAGCTTCCTGTATCTCACAGCGGCCCCACCAGATGTGTTTGGGAGCGCATGCGACTAGATATCTGTCTCCTGATACCACTCTCCTGCATCTGGCCCTTGAAGTACCCTGGTTTAAACCCTGGAGGTTACACATCTCCATCATGGTTTGTAACCTGTGATGGACTTTTCCTCCAGGAATCTGTCCAATCCCCTTTTGAAGGCATCCAGGTCAGATGCCATCACCACATTGTGTGGCAGGGAGTTCCATAGACTTACAACGCGCTGGGTGAAAAAATATTTTCTTTTGTCAGTTCTTACTCTCCCAGCCCTCAATTTGAGTGTATGTCCCCTAGTTCTGGTGTTTTGGGAGAGGGAGAAGAGCTTCCCTCTATCCACTTTACTCATACCCTTCATTATTTTGTATGTCTCAATCATATCCCCCCTCAATCGCCTTTTTTCCAGACTAAAGAGGCCCAAATGTTTTAGCCTTTCTTCATAAGGGAGGTGCCCCAGCCCAGTAATCATTTTAGTCACTCTCTTCTGCACCTTTTCCAGTTCCACTATGTCTTTCTTGAGATGCGGTGACCAGAATTGTACACAATACTCCAGGTGGGGCCTTACTATTGTTTTGTATAATGGCATTATAATGTTGGCTGTTTTATTTTCAATCCCCTTTTTGATAATCCCTAGCATGGAATTGGCCTTCTTATTCAGGCCATTGTTCATCTTATGAGCCTATTGACATGAAGTCAGAGTGAACTATAAAATTCTATAAAACCATAAAATTCGCAACTAACTTTCTTCAGACTGACGAAGCTGTTTGGATGAGCAGCGAAAGTTCCAATCTCTCGAGAAAGGGAGTCCTGTTGCCATGACTAAGGGATGCATGGGTATGCTCAGGGTGTGTAGTGTTCCCAATTACATCTTATTCCAACGTGAGCAGCTGCCCTCCCCCCAACTCACATACCTCGAAATTCTGGCATCACATAAAGATCTTCCATATAGATGTTTCTACCTTTCCAGGTACTATAGGTGAAGAAATAAAGGCCGTAACCCACAATAGCAGGGCCTGAGGAAAGAGGTGCAAGAGAAAGAGAGATTAGGAATTAATCTGGTTTGAAATCCAGTTGCCCCGGTGGATTCGGGGGGAATGAAATTTTGGCTGGGCTGCCTGACAGAATCTCCTGCCCTCCCTCTTAAAAGTGAATGGCAGTCTCTTTCCTCTCTTCTCACTTCCTGAATTTAGAAGCCAAAACGGGGTAAGCAGGTTTGAACCCGGCTATGCTGTGCGATTCTACTGCCGCTCGCTCAAAAGAAAATCCCCACTGGTTTCTGTGGCAATTGCTCCCAAGGAGATGGTCACAGGCTCACCATCTAAGTACGTGGAGCAAAGCCCATTTTAACAGAACTACATCTAAAGCACGTGATCTTTTCCTAAGGTTTCTGTTTCTTTTTAAGAAGGTAACTGCAGTGATAAAGAGACCTTTCGTCTACCTCAGTGGGTTCTCAACCTGTGGGGTCCCCAGATGTTCCTGGACTGCAACTCCCAGGAATCCTGGCCAGAGCTCAGCTACTGATAAAAACTTCTGGGAGTTGCAGTCCAGGAACATCTGGGGATCCACCGGTTGAGAACCAGTGGTCTACCTCCTTCTGAGGCCCCTTTATTTTTTTGGTTTGTCTAATAAAGGAATCACCCCAGTATTGGTTTGGGGGTTTGGTTTCCTACTAAAATGGATAATCCTATCTTGTTTAAAAAAAAACAACCATCTCTTTTTTTTTTTTGACAATTTCTGAAATGATACTGTGTTATTCTCCGGTTCAACATGCTCCATCCAACATCCTCCAGAATCCATCACAGAACTAGATTCCAGGATCAAAGGCTGAGCTCTACTTTGCTTTGCTTTTTTTAAGGGCTGTAAGCTGATTTTTGAAAATGAATGATCAACTCTAGCACGTGCCCTGCTCGGTACAAAGGTCACTGAAATGAAACCAGCTCCTCCTCCAACCTTCAGCTTCCAGGCAAAGTTCACCACTCTCTCTTTCTCTCTAAGATACTGAAAAAATGCTCTTTGGGTTTTTCGACACCACTCTTGCTAGCTGGGGGCAGGAGCCACCTGCAGGAGCACTTTTCCACCCTGTGGTTTCATCCCCCCTCCACTCTATCCTAATGGCCGATTAGCCCTTCCCAAAACCACTGCCCATGCTGTTTGGAGATGATGAGAGTTGTAGTCCAGCCGATGAAAAGGGGAAGGCTGGCATAGATTCCTGCAGGATTCAATTTAAATATTAGGAAGAACTTCCTGATGGTTAGAGCTGTTCGGCAGTGGAAGATGCTGCCATAAAGGAGGGCGATGGAGTCTCCTTCTTTGGAGGTTTTTAAGCAGAGGTTGGACGGGCAACTTTTGGTGGTACTGTGATGGAGGTTCCTGCATGGCAGGGGGTTGGGACTGGATGGCCCTGGAGGTCTCCTCCAACTCTTATGATTCTATAAGGAAAAGGAGAGTGGGGGCAGCCCTAGGCCCTTCTGGGGTATCCTTCCTCCTCCACAAGGTGGTCCATGGTGGATGAAAATGCTGGATCAATTCCCTGCATCTGAGTTTTCTTTCTTTCATCGATTTGATGCATGCAATTCAACACTGACTCTGACCCCTACGCACCGGCTTTGCTCCGATCCTCAGGCTGGACTTCGGCTACCAAGCACTTGTAGAAAGGGTCATCACAAAAACCGTCTTTACAAAGACCTGAGGAGGACAAGGGAGGAAATGAAAATTAAAGACTGACTGATGAGGAAGCAGAGAGGAAAAACCAGGGGGGAAGGGCGGGAAGAGGGTGGAGCAGGAAGGGTTGAAGAGTCCCAATTCTGCAGACATTTAAAAAGAAAAAGACTTAAAGAAATGAAAAGTGGCCTTCTCTGACATGGCAAATTAGTCCTGCCTTGCCACGAAGGAGAACAGAGTTTACAGAGATGCACATCCAAACTGAACTTTCCAAACAACTACAGTACATCTCTAAATTTGTGTCCCATCAGGAAATATTGGAAATCCCTGTTAGAAACCCACACCCGCTGTGACTTCTCTTCTGCACCTTTTTTTTTTTTGGTTATGTAATGGTGGGATAAGTCAAAGCTTCCCATCAGAGACTATGACCGAGAAACAGACCGCCTAGGAAGGACCACGGCACTAGATTCTGCTTCCCTGGAACAAAATAAACCATGATCTCAGGAAGGGCAAGAAAGTACTGTACAGGAAGTCAAGGGGTTTCGTCACTGATATTTCCAAAGGTAAAAAGGTAAAGGCAATGATCCCCCCTGCACATGCATGCTAGTCATGTCTGACTCTAGGGGGTGGTGCTCATCTCCGTATTCAAGCCGAAAAGCCAGTGTTGTGCAAGTCTATGGCCACGTGGCCGGCATAGCTGCAAGGAAACACTGTTTTACCTTCCCGCTTTTTACAGCGCTACCTATTTATCTACTTGCATTTTACATGCTTTCGAACTGCTAGGTTGGCAGGAGCTGGGGTTATCCGTGGGAGCTCGCTCCGCTGCGTGGCACCTGGGATTCAAACCGCCAAGCTGCCAACTTTGCAGCTGTCATGTAAAGGGTCAAAAATACAGCAAGTCAGTATTTTTACAGGTTGGTCTCTGGGGTACAAAAAGAGACCACGGGCACTCTTCCAGAGAACTTCTACCTCACTTGATCCTCCTTGGTTACACACTCCATGATTAATTGTAAACCCTTTGGGGCAAAGATCCGCTCCAAGTGCCCTGCTGTGTGATGGCATTGCATCAGCACCCCTTCACTAGATGCCTCGTAGACTACAACTTCCATCATCCCCAGCCAGCAACCACCTTTATCTCCAAGGGTTTCCACCGGAGGAGAGCTGGGACTGACCTTGATCACTGATTTTCACCTGTTCAGGCACTTTTTCAAACTCTGCCAGTTCCTGAAGAAGAAAGGACAACTTTAGCAAATTGCAGGGAGGCTGTGCAGCCCCCCCCACCCCACCCCACCCAGCCTCTCTTTGGAAGGCGCTTGGCCATCCCAGGTACCCAAAGCGGCTTTTATCTGGTGGGAAATCCCTTAAACACACTAACCCCTACTACCCCACCCACCGCCCTGCAGCAATAAAGAGGCAACAATTAACAAAGTAACTGCCGGCTGCAACAGCAGAATTTGCCTGGACCACAGCAGGGATGTCCAAACTTCAGCCCTCCTGATGTTTTGGATCACAACTCCCATAATTCTACGCTTATAGATTGCCAGTGGCAAAGGACTGTGAGAGTTGCGGTCCAAAACATCTGGAGGGCCGAAGTTTGGACATGAATTTTAGAGGAAATTCCATCACCACTACCACCAGCAGCAGCAGCATCAGAGAGTTGCAGAACAGTTTTTACACGGGGGAAGGATCGCGGGCGGCGGGTGCGGGGAGGGTGCGGTGGCCGCGGCGCAGGCAGATGCCCAACCGGTGCAGCAGCAGGAGTTGTCCCCCGGGGGAAAGGCGCGGCGGCGTCGGTCCCTTCGTACCCGGATCAGGCGCATGACCTGGGCGCAGTCCTCCGCGCAGCAGGGGCGGATCGACACCGTGGGTCGGGCTTGCTCCGCGGACATTGCGCGCTGGGGTGGTGGGGGGGGGCGCGCAATCCGGATCCGTCTCCGCGGCGCGCGCAGTCCTTCCTTCCAGCGGCGGCGGTTTCTGGAAGAGAAGGACTACATTTCCCAGGGTGCACTGGGGAGGTAGGCGGGGGGGGAGGAGCTGGAGGGAAATTTGGGGGAAATTTATAGAGTATGTACTACTAAAAGGGAAAGGGATACAACCGATTTATAATCCAACACAGTTCTGGAGAAAAGGACCTTAAGAAGCTAACCAGAAAAAAAAAAAGAAGATGAAGAAGGAAGAGAAGATGCAAGAATACTGGACGGTTCCGGGGGGTGGGGGGCACTTTGTAGTGTTTATTATTGTCCATTATTGTTATTCTATGTTATTCTATGTTTGTATGTTTTTAAAATTAAAAAATAAATAAAAAAGGAGGAGGAGTAGGAGGAGGAGTAGGAGGAGGAAGATCGCAAAGGATGCTTGCGGAGTGTGGGAACTTTTCTTTTTCGGGAAGAGAGCGCTTCCAGCACGGTCGGGGGATTCTGGGAGTTGTAGTCCAAGGAAGCCTCGCTGCCATTCGTGGGGATTTGGCCGGAGGAGCCTTTTTGGTAACTTGCGGCCGATGAGCGAGCCCCCCCCCCGCTTCGGCCCTGCTGGCCGGGGATTCTGGACATTGTAGTCCCCCAAAGGAACGTGTGCCGGCGCTCACGGTGGCTTCGTTCCCCTTCGCGCCGATACCCGAACCTCAGCCACCACAGATCTTCGGGATGCCTTACAAGTTTCCCAGGCAAAAAACAAAGGAAAAAAACAAAACAAAACAAAAGACACAAAACATGCGGCACCTTAAAGACTAACTTTCATATTTTGATGTAGCGTTTTAGACCTCGGACAGGATCCCGAGTTACTCTATCCTTCCCGTCCCGTCCCCCAATAATAATAATAATAATAATAATAATAATAATAATAATAATAATAATAATAATAATAATAATAATAATAATAATAATAATAATGTCTACATGCACCTTTTTTACTATGTTTTAAATTGATTTTATTATTGTTCACATGCTGTATTTACTTGTTACTATTTTGCGTGTTGTGAACCGCCCGGAGTTCCTTCGGGAAGACGGGCGGTATATAAGCCTTAAAGATAAATAAAAATAAAATAAATAATAATATAGACAGGGTTTTGGAGCATAATACCCCGGATATTGTGATTGTGGAGAAGAAAAAAGCGTGGATCGTTGATGTTGTTATACCAGGTAATAGTAGAGTCACCGAGAAACAACTTGAAAAAATTGCCAGATATCAGGATCTGAAAATTGAACTTCAGAGACTCTGGCATAAACAGGTACAGGTGGTCCCAGTGGTCATTGGCACGCTGGGTGTGGTGCCTAAAGAGCTAAGCAAGTATTTAGAAGAAATTGGAGTTGACTTCAAGTCACCATCAGTCAGCTGCAGAAAGCCACCTTACTGGGATCTGCTGGCATAATTCGCGGATATGATGTAGTGCTAAACGCTTGGGAAGTGTTTGTAGTACAAAATTCAGCATAATCTGCTGTGTGATAATTTAATAATAACAATAGCAGGAGGGTTTTGGTGGTGCCTCCAGCTCTTTGCAAGTATTTCATTGCCTGCCATCCGGACGACACCCCTCGGGAGAGATTTTCGCTCCAGGCAGGCAAACCGAACGGAGAGCTACCGATTAACTTTCCGGAGAGGGCAGCAGTCCCTTCAGCAGGGCAAAGGGAACTGGGGCATCTGGAACAAGGAAGGGTGTGAACCATGTGGAGGCCTATTGAGGCTCCAACCCCCCCCCCCCATCTAGTCAGCAGCATGCAAACAGACAGTACAAGCAAAACTGCTGCTCCCCAAGCAAACAAAAACCGCCAAGCTTTTTGCTGAAATGGACGGGAGGGTCGTTCAGTAAGATTCCAGACAGAGGATGGTCAGGGAGACAGTGGAACTCGCCACCCCAAGATGTAAGAGGGTTGTTGCATCGCTAGACGTTTCTGCAGCAGGTATCCTGCACGTTGACCTATTGCATTTCTTAAAAATCAGCATCTTGGCTTTATGCATAAATAGTGCTATATTCCACTAACTTGAATAGGGTTACAGTAGGACCAACCCCTATATCTGTGGGGTCAATATTCAGTTATGCTTAAAAATATTAAATGAAAAAACTCAGAACCAGGTATTTCTATGGTGTAATTACCAGAACCGGCCATTAGAGGGAACTAGAGATCCTGCTACATACAGGGTTTGCTAGGATCCAGGGTTTTTTGGTATCTGCAAAAGGTGGACTTGAACCCATAACACCACAATACCCTTGGGGAAGCAGTGCTCTCTGTCCCCTCTCCTTTGGATGCCTGATTACATGCCCAATTTCACAGCTGCATGTTGCACATGCTGGCCGGAAAGAGAATCTTCTGGCGTGTGCCAAGCACAGGAGTAACCACCCATTCCTAAGTGACCAGGAATCAGGCCAAGGCTTAAGCGGAGCCCTCAGCAACGGAGGCATTCTATCTTTCTTTTCCATACAAGGCACCAGATTCCATGGATTCCTTGGAGGCATCTGGGCAGAGCCAATGCAGGAAGGATGGTGACAGTTTTGGGGGTTAATGCAGCAGGCTGTGTGTGTGTGTGTGTGTGTGTGTGTGTGTGTGTGTGTGTGTGTGTGTTCCATTCCGATCCTCTAAGGGCCTTTTTACACGACCCCTAAGATCCGCTGGCCACTTAAATTCGGACCAGAGATCTTAGGGGTTCATCGCTCTTCCTCTGTCCCCACCCCCCTCCGCACTTCCTGGCTGCTGGCTGCATGAGGGGAGGGAGAAAAAGAGAAAGAAGAGCATGCCGCTCACCTGCTCACCTCCGTTCTGCCTCTCGTCTCTGTAAAAGTAGCTCTTAAAGGGGCGGGAGCCAAAAAGCAGCAAACAGAAGCGAGGAGAGCCCCGCACTCACTATCGTTGCACCGCATCAAAGATTTTTCACCTCCAAAGAGAAGGCACAAGAAAAGTGCGCTGGGTCGCGCTAAAGTGGGCGGGGTCGCACTTAATTGTCTGCAAACTCCGGAGCTGGTGGGGAAACATTTTTAAGCTCCGGAGCTTGCAGCCATTTGCAGCGGAGCTTAGGGGTTGTGTATAAACACCCTAAGCTTCTAAGCTTTCACCTGCTCGTGCCTTTCCTCCCCCTCCTCCTCCCACCTTCTCGCTCTCTCTTCACAACAGTCCTGTAAGGTAGCTCACGCTGATCAAGAATGGCCAACCCAAGGCCGCGAAGGGGGTATCTTGGCCACCACAATCGGCCTCTTCCCTCTTTTCAGTACCCTCTGCCAGTGGGTCCCCCACCTCGGGTCGCCCAGGTGTTCTTGGACTACATATCCCAGAAGCCTTCCCTACTGGTGACACTGCCTGGAGTTCCTGGAGGTTGTAGTCCAAGGAGACCTGCAGGACCCAAGGTTGGGAACCGTGGCTCTGCACTGCTACGCCACGTGGGCTCTGCTCCGTCCGGTAGACCCCTGGCGAGGGCGGGTTGTAGGTATTTTTGGACTCTTCGGCTCCAAAAGCCCCGAGTAGAACCCTCAGCCTCCCCTGCGATCTTTAGCAGGTCATGGGAAAAAAGTCCTCCTTGGAATGGATCCCAGAAGGATCCAGCCAGCAGGAGGCTCGGATTCAAAGCAGGATCTGGCTCAAGCCGTTTTTTTGCCCCCAGCCCCCAACTCTCTCAGGTTTTTCATTCAAAGCTGGTCCCGGAGAACCTCAGCTTTGGAGGTGGTCAGGAATTGAACTTTGGACCTTTGCATTGCCAGGGGGGGGGGGGGGGAAGACATGGGCATTGCTACTTAAGCAGGCCTCCTGCAGAGCAAGAAAAAGTGAGTGAGCGAGTAAGAGAGAGAGAAAGAGAGAGAGAGAGAGAGCTGGAAGGATCCGAGGAAGGAAGCCATGGGTTTTGTAGTACGCGCGTGCACCCCAAAGGATCTCAAGGATGTCATGCGTCTGGTTGAGGTGAGGGAGAGGTCCTCAGAGTGGGGCCAGGCTCCGAGGAGTGGCCTTGAGATGACCTTGAGAAGCAGCAGGGGTGGGGAGGAAAGAGGGGCCCCGTTGGTGGGAGGGGGGAAGATCCGCAGGGGATCCCCTGAAAGGGACAGGAGTTGTGCAAGAGCTGCTCCTTTCTGGACCTGTGGGGGGAAAAAAAAACCTTTCAAACTGGATCCCAGAGAATGCATCCATCCAGGAAGCAAGCATTCCTGGCACAATCTGAAAGCTTTAGGATTCTGGGCTGCTGGTGTTGGTGATAAGGATTGAATCCTGACGCTGGAAACCCCCGCCCCCTCTCTCGGCAGGAAATTGCGGTCATTTACAATGTCCCAGTGAACAAGCTTGCAACCAGCGTAGAAGGTAAGGAAGGGGCATCAGCCCTAAAGCCCCCCCCCACCTCAACCACCATTCCCTGTATCAGGATGATCCAGTTTTTAAATGCACAGAGGCTGGAGCCGACGGGAACGTTGGCAACCTCAGCCCCTCACCCTCGCCTCTCCGGTGGGCTCCTTCGGCACCAGGGAGATGGTGGGGCTGGTGTGTTTGGTTTCCCAAATTGCTCCTCCTTCCCTCGGTCTCCCTTTCTCTGCTTCCTCCCACCAGTCCTGGAGAAACACGGATTTGGAGAAAAGCCCAAATTCGAGTGTTTTGTGGCTGAAGTCCCTCCTGAGCAGAAAAGCAAAGAAGGTAAGCCCCACGGACAGAAATCTTGAAAGGTCCTCCCTCTGGACCAGTCCTTCCCATTGCACGAGGCAGAGCCGGCTGGCGGCCTCAGGCGGCACACTGAAGGAGAGCCACGTTTTCGGCTCTGTTGACTTGGCTCCTCTTCTGTTTTATCGGCCAAGGGTGAGACTAGGCCCTTAAAGGACGTTCAGTCTCAAGTGCCCAAAGTCACCGCTTTGGGTACTAGGCGTTCCTATATGCGCATGTGTGTGTTTTCTGCTGTTTGGTCTCAGGCAGCACCGAGTCTTGAGACAGCACCACTTTTTAAAAGGCAGTCCCGTAATTCTGTAAAGTAGGACCCTGGTATCTGCGGGGGATTGGTTCAAGGGCTAGGCCTTCCCATGGATAATGAAAACTGTGGATAAGACAGAATGCCACCCCTCCAAACTGCTGCCTTGATACAGTAGCTTGCTTTACGGTTACTGTTTGTGACAGTAGCTTGCTTTGCGGCTGCTGGATTATTGATTTAATTTTTTTCCCCCTCTGCCAACCATGGACAAAGGAATCAGTGGTTAATGAATCAGTGGATATGGGGGTCCTACTGTATTTCAGTTGGCAGTCTGCCGTGCAAAAGGCATTGGGGCTTGATTTCGAGGAGGCCATGTCAACAAGCACAAGAAGGATCCTGGTTTTTCAGCCTGCCTCTCCTAAGGGGCGTTCAGCCGGCGGAGGTGACAACAGGCTGGCGTGATCCACGGAGGAGTTTGGGCAGCTCAATGTATAACCACATTCCTTCCCTGGAGGTGGTGGTGTCTGGGGTCTGCCATTCCTTACTGCCAGTGTCAGCATGGGAAGACCCTTCGCTCATCCAGGGCATGCATGGCAGCCCCTTAGCTATGGGACGGAGGGTCAGGGAACTGCACCCCAGAAAGCGATCCGGACCAGCTGGACTCAGAGCTCACGCTGAGGAGAACAGAGACCCGTAGGAATTCGGACTGATCCCCAGCTGCCAATCAGCAAGACTTTCCCCAAGCGGGCATGTTTTTAAGAACAGCACCGCCTTTCTGCTAAAGCCGAAATAAGCTACAGAACTTGAAAACCGTACTTTACAAGAAGATGAAGCTGTTTGGATGAACAGCGAAACGTTTCAATCTCTCAAAAAAGAAGTCCAGTAGCCATGACTCAACTCCCAGTTTACAAGAAGAGAACATCCAGGTTCCCCCCTTGCGGGCTGCGAAGGGGGCATACATTTGACCTGGCCTTTGAGGTGGAAGGAATGGGAGGATTTAAATTGAATTAAGCAAGGAAGCAGCTGAAAAGGCAAATGTTTTTGTTCCCGGCTTGTTATTATTTGCTATTATTTGCTTTTATTGCTGTAAGCCGCCCAGAGTTCCCTCTGGGGAAGATGGGCGGGATACAAGACTAATAAGTAAGTAAGTAAGTAAGTGACTCCATAGCCCATCCTCCCCCACTTGTCTAGCACTGCAGGCCTCCCGGGATAGGGAAGGAGTGGGGCAAAGGTGGGAAGAGCTAGGGCAAAAAACACCCCCTCCTCAAACTTAATGGTGCCCAGTTTATTCCGCCTTTGGGCAGTTTGCTGCCCTCACCCTCCCGCCTGTGAAGCCAGCCCTGGATGGGAAATTATAGAAGAAGGAAAGTGAGAAGGAGGCCAACACATTCTGGGAGTTGTAATTCAAAGCCCTGGGAGTTATAGTGTGAAGCGCCATTTCCAAAGCAGCTTTTCTGAGTAATGCAAGAAAAATGACTTTGCTGAGGAGAATTGGCTTGTGCGCCCTTGGGGGATCGGCTGCTTCTCTTTTTTTCTCTTCTTGCCCCATGAAGTCATAAGAACATATAAGAACGTAAGAAGAGCCACGCTGGATCAGGCCAAAGGCCCATCTAGTCCAGCTCCCTGAATCTCACAGTGGCCCCACCAGATGCATTTGGGAACGCAGGAGACTAGATATCTGTCTCCTGATACCACTCCCCTGCATCTGGCCTTTGAAGTACCCCGGTTTTAAGCTTGGAGATGACACATCTCCCTCATGGTTTGTCAACTGTGATGGACTTTTCCTCCAGGAATCTGTCCAATCCCCCTTTGAAGGCATCCACACCAGATCCCATCACCACCACCTGTGGCAGGGAGTTCCACAGTCTAAAAACATGCTGTGGAAAAATATTTTATTTTGTCTGTTCTCACTCTCCCAGCCTTCAATCTGAGTGGATGTCCCCTAGTTCTGGTATTTTGTGAGAGAGCCTCCCTCTATCCACTTTATTCATGCCCTGCATTATTTTGCATGTCTCAATCATATCCCCCCTCAGGCGCCTTTTTCCAGACTAAAGAGCCCCAAATGTTTTAGCCTTTCCTCCGAAGGGAGGAGCTGCCTAGATGCCCTAAGCATGTCCGATCTCGCCTGATTTCGGAAGCTAATCCGGGTTGGCCCTGGCTAGTACTTGGATGGGAGACCACCAGGGAATACCAGGTGCTGTAGGTGCCCTCAATTTGAGTGTATGTCCCCTGGTTCTGGTATTATGTGAGAGGGAGGAGAGTGTCCCTCAATCCACTTTACTCATGCCCTGCATAAGTCCGTAGTTTTTGTTTTGTTGTGTTTTGTTTTTGCTCCTCAGGTCACACCATCATCGGTTACACACTTTTCACCTACACATATAACACCTGGAGAGGGAAAAACGTGTACATGGACAACCTCTACGTCATGCCAGAATTTAGAGGTACGCCCAAGGAAGGTGGCTGTGTTCTGTAAGCCAAGTGGAGGGGGGGTGGGCTGCTACTGTATTTGGCCAGCCGGCCAGCTGGCTCCAGACAAGATTCTGCTCTGCCCAGGCTTCTTTCTCAAACAGAGCTGAGTGGCAGCTTTATAATTAGGAGGCATTAGGAGGTGATTAAGAAAACAACAGCATCTGATTGCCGCAGAGGCATTCTTCACAGCTGTCATGTCAGCACAATTAGCATGCACCCAGAATGCTCCTCCTGTAACCTCCTGTAATCTGCCATTTGCGAGAGGCCGACTGTCCCTTCTGCCTCTGCTTGCAATGCTCCTGGGACAGGGGTTCTTCAGTTGTCCCTTTCTGGCTCCTGGTACATCTAGAGGCCATAGAATCATAGAGAGTTGGAAGAGACCTCGAGGGCCATCCAGTCCACCCCCCCCTGCCATGCAGGAACCCCCATCACATTGCTCCCGACAGATGGCCTAATCCAGTGGTTCTCAACCAGTGGGTCCCCAGATGTTCCTGGACTGCAACTCTCAGAAATCCTGACCAGCCCAGCTAGTGATAAAGGCTTCTGAGAGTTGCAGTTCAGGAACATCTGGGGACCCACCAGTTGAGAACCACGGGCCTAATAATAGTTCCTGAGCCAAGCAGGTCTCCGCAGTGGCCACTTCCAGAGCCTTCGCGGAGTGTGGAATTGTTTTCAGTTAACATCTCCCAGAATCCCCTAGCCAGCTGCTGTGGGTCATATGTTACCTCAAGGTTTAAATGGAGGGGACCTCCAAGTGCCAGGCAGAGGGGAGTGGTGCCAGGAGGCAGGTCTCTAGTGGTCTGCTGTGCTTCCAGAGGCATCTGGTGGGGCCACTGGGAGAGATCCAGGGAGCCAGACCAGGTGGGCCCTGGCACTTATCCAGCAGGACCCTTCTTAGATTCTTATTTTTTTTTAAATGATCTTTCTCTTCTTTTGCTTTTAAGAGGCACCATTTTGTCCAACCCGGCGGGCAAACCTACCATGATACGGACAAATGAGCACCCTTGCTTTGTAATCTGATAGCGTAGTATTCCCAGAACACTAAAAGCCCTTTAAAGAGGGATTCATGTAACAGTCCAGCGATGCCATGCAGTAACACTACGACCGGGTCCTTTTTGGGGAAACAGGCAGGATAGAAATAAAAAGAGAAGTGAAGAATTCAACAGAACCTACGAGAAACTCTTGTGTGCCTAGTGAGTGCCCTGGGGGGAGGGGCATCATCATCCCTCCCGGGTGCAACTGTTACAAACCCGGTCCATGGAAAGGGACTTGTTGCCCCACCTTGGTTCCACTGGCTTGAATTCCCAGCCAACACGTTTCATCAGGTGGCGCCGAATTCTGGTCTGGGAGGAGGGAGCCCAAGGTCTCTCTCTCTCTCTCTTTGCACCCATTTCTCCTGCCCTGGGAGACAGAGAGAGGACCCATGTTGACCTGGGCCAGAGGTCCCGAGAGGTCGGTATTTTCAGCGGCCTCCTGTACTTCTTCTCCTTTTGCAGGACGACGGATTGGGAAGACTCTCTCGAGTGTCGCAGCGGCGGTGAGTCCTACCCAGAGCCCGGGAAAGTTCTATCTCGGGACTACGACTCCCAGAATCCTCCTGACCTTACCGTTCCACCCCACACGTTAGCTGAAGGCTCGTGCCAGCCAGAGAGTCCTAAATGCAGGGACTAGAAAATACAATCCTATATCCCCAACGCTGGCTGCCCTGCATTGGCTTCCAGTTCAGTTCTGCATCGACTTCAAGGTTTTAACTATGACATACAAACCCCTAAATGCCATTCTCCCACTGAAATCCGCCCATAATACCTGATCCTCCCAGGCTAAGCGTTTGAGGCAACGGACATCATGAGAGGTCCGAAACAAAAACAAAAAAACAAGAAATAGGGCCTTTTCCGCCATTGCCCCTCGCCTGTGGAATAACCTTCCACCAGACATCCGCCTGGCCCCCTCTTTGGCTGACTTTAAAAAAACTATTAAAAACATGGCTATTTAAGCAGGCCTTCCCTCAAATATAATGTAACTTCAGTGTCTACCCATTAAATCTTGATTTTTAACTGATTCGCCTGCCAATAATAATGCATTGCTTTATGTCACTTTAATATTAATTTTATTTTTATTGTTATTTTTATTGTGTTACTATTTTATGGTTTTACTGTATGAATTGTTTGAATTGTTAATTGTTGCAAACTGCCCAGAGTGACCTCGCTGCCAGATGGGCGATATATAAAAAAATATCCAATAAATAAATAAATAAATAAATTTTGCTGAGCTTTCTGCCTGAACATCTCCTGCGGAGGAGGAGGAGGAGGAGGAGGAGGAGGAAGAGAAAGAGGAGGCCAAGTCCCCCTTTTTGTCCAGGGTCTGGACCAGGCCACCTGTTTCCCCCAAAGGGCTGAACGTTTTGTTTATTTTCTCTCTAGGCCGCTTGGCAGAAAGGCTACACTCAACTCAGAATGCACATCAGCGCCGACAAGCCGGAGCTCATAGAATACCATAAGCGTTACGGAGGCGAAAACCTCACGGAAACCGAAGGCTGGAACCTCTTCCGGATTTACAACCCCGTGCTGCGCGGAATGGCAGCCCAGAGCAAATTCTAGCCTCAAACTCTGCCCAGAATCATCCTGCGGGAGAATGGAAGGGACCTATCCTAAAGCTCTCCCCCGCTTCTGCCTGCATATTGAGGGTCAAGGGCAGCTCTTTTTTAAAATGGGGGTGGAAATGCTCAACATATAAAGCTTCCCTGTTGTAACACTAGAGGCGATGCCGTGTGCTCATTCTTCCCTTTTTAACTGGGAAATAACACGCCCTCTTCTGTTCCTCTGGTACGGAAGAGAAATGATAAGTTTCAAACTGCAGGGTTTCTGTGCCACAGTTTCCCCGTAGGTCAGCCTATTCCCATCCAAACAGCCTTTTAAAAAGCTGCTTCTCTTTTGAAGAAGGCTGCTTCTCTTTAGGAATAGGTCTGTGAGTTTATCTGTTTATGGGCGTTTATACACGACCCCTAAGCTCCGCTGCAAATGGCTCCCAGCTCCGGAGCTTAAAAATGTTTCCCCACCAGCTCCGGAGCTAACAGAAAATTAAGTGCGACCACGCCCACCTAAGCGCGACCCAGCACACTTTTCTTGTACCTTCTCTCTGGAGGTGAAAAATATTTGATGCGGAGAGTGCCGGGCTCTCCTCGCTTCTTTTTGTTGTTGTTTTTTGCCTCCCACCCCTTTAAGAGGAACCAGGAAGTGACGGGGGGTCGGAGCAACTTCCACCTGCACTCCGGAGGTAAGAGTGCATTCTTTTCTCCCTTTTTTTTCTCCCTCCCCTCACGCAGACAGAACAAGGAAGTGCAGAGGGGGTGGGAACGCAGGGAGAGCGACAAACCCTCAAGATCTCTGGTCCGAATTTAAGGGACCAGCGGATCTTAGGGGTCGTGTAAAAAGGCCCTATCTGGAAGCGGAGTCATGGCAACTGGAGATTGTCTTTCAGAAATCTTGATGGACATGCAGTGGTACCTTGTATAAAGGAATCAGTTTGTTCCAAATGAAATTTTCCTTTGTACAGATTTCCCATAGGAATGCATTGAAAACAGAGTACAGTGGACCCTTGTATAACAAACAGTTTGTATAACATAAATTTGTACAACATAAAATATTCCAGAGATAGGGGAAATTTGCTTAACAGAATCGCCTATGGGGCGAATCCGTACAACATAAAAATGGGATTACTCCATTTTCAATGCATTCCTATGGGAAATTTGTATAAAGGAAAATTTGCTTAACAGAATTTCCTTGGGAATGAATTAAGTCCTTTATACAAGGTACCACTGTAATCCCTAATCGTGGCTATTTTTATGTTGTACAGATTCGCCCCCTAGGGTTAAATTTGTTGTTAAGCAAATTTCCCCAATCTCCGGAATTTTTTTATGTTGTACAGATTTTATGTTATACAAGCCGTTTGTTATATGAGGGTCCACTGTACATAATGATTCCGTTCCTCGCTCCTCTCCCATTCTAGAGTCTTGTTGGAATGTTCATAGGAAGCAAAAACAAAAAATAAACCATACTCTCAAGAAGGAGTGAAAAGTTGAGGGAGTTGCACAGACTGAGCCAAGAGGAATGTCTTAGGGATTTTTTGGAGGTGGGGTCGGGGTAGATCTATCTCTGGTGGCATTTGTACAGAATCCGGTATCTTCAAGAGAACGAAAGCTCCACCTGGAGGTTCCCGCAGCTTTGCACAGTTATGCTCCAGACACCTGGCTTTCGACCACAGATTTTCTGAGCCCAGAGAGGAAGGCCCCAGAGGGGACATAGGAAGTGGAGCAAGCTCGAGAGGTGAGGTGGCCCCATTGCATCTGTAAGGAGTAAGAGAGTCAACTCCCCCCCTATAAGTTTCACGGATGCAAATGGGCCGATTCAATTTGCAACGTACTAGGTTAGTGGCAACTGGGGTCAGCCCGTTTGAATCTACAGAACCTATAAAGTTGTTGCCTCGCCAAATCCCGCTTGACTCAATGGGCCTACTTTAGGGCGACTTGTAAGGATATGGGGAACAGGACTTCACCAGGGTATGGGTAAAGGCCAAGATGAATGAGTACCCTGGGCATGTACAGAGGGCCTTAATCCCCGAATGAGCAGAAATAGGTGTGCAAAGGATTATAGAATCATAGAGTTGGAAGAGCCCTCAAGGGCCATCTAGTCCAACCCCCTGCCATGCAGGAACCCCCATTCACAGTACCCACAACACATGTCCATCCAGCCTCTGCTTAAAAACCTCCAAAGAAGGAGACTCCACCGCTCTCCTTTGGGGCAGCATATTCCACCGCTGAACAGCAATAACTGTCATGAAGTTCTTCCTAATGTTTAAATTGAATCTCTTTTCCTGTAGTTTGACACCTTTGCCCCGTGTCCTAGTCTCAGAAGCCATGAAAAACAAACCAGCCCCCTCTTCGATATGACATCCTTTCAGATATTTAAACATAACTATCATATCCCCTCCTATAATCCTCATGTTTCTCTTTCTAGGTTAGATAGCATTGGGTGACATTGAAGAGGCCAATGCCTTAGATGGCGGCTCTGTGAATCTCTTGAGCGCCTTTGCCCTGGAGAGGAAACGTGGGTCCTAGAAGCTTCTCTGGCCCTTTTGTAACTGCAGAAGTGCTGAGCTCTCTCGTTCACTCCTGTGCAAGCCTAATCGTTAACTCAAATCCAGCTCAGGTCCCTCCGACTTTATAACTCTTGCGCTCACCCTCGTCAACTTTGACCCGGACCAGCCAGCCGTGAGCATCTTGCAGGATTTGGAAGGTTTCCCTGGGGTCGGTGTGAGGCCGGCAGACACGTGGCCGATGGGGTCTTTGGGATGGAAGGAACCGGGGGCTCCAGATGGCACCAAGGGAGGCAGCAGCAAAGAAAGCTGGCACTTCCCCCCTCATCCCCCCTGCTCTGCTCTTTGTAGGGTTCCTTGGCCTCCCCTTCTCCTCGGCCAGTGGGGTCCCGGGATGAGGGAGGCAGGTGGCCACCTTCATAAGAACATAAGAACCTAAGAAGAGCCCTGCTGGATCAGGCCAAAGGCCCATCTAGTCCTGCTTCCTGTATCCCACAGTGGCCCCACCAGATGTGCTTGGGAGTGCACAAGACTAGATCTCTGTCTCCTGATCCCACTCCCCTGCATCTGGTCCTTGAAGTACCCTGGTTTTAAGCCTGGAGATGACACATCTCCCTCATGGTTTGTAACCTGGGATGGACTTTTCCTCCAGGAATCTGTCCAATCCCCTTTTGAAGGCATCCAGGCCAGATGCCATCACCACCTCCTGTGGCAAGGAGCTCCACAGACTAACAACGCGCTGGGTGAAAAAATACTTTCTTTTGCCTGTTCTCACTCTCCCGACCCTCAGTGTGAGGGGATGTCCCCTGGTTCTGGGGGCAGTGCCCAGATTTTGGCTGTGCTGGCAGGGGGGGATTTTGGGATTTGTAGTCCAAGCAGGGCCTTTTCTCAAGCTCCGTCTCCACTCAACCGCCCTCTTCCAGCCCAAAAGCTGATTGATGATTAAATTGGTGGCACCGGCCCCTCAGACAAGTTGGACGGAGGTCAGCCGGCTTGAGGTATAGAGCCAATAAGGGGGCACAGAGCCATCAAGGCTTGTGACTCAAGAAGTCGGAGGGAGAAGAAGGGGGGTGACTTTGAGCCCCTTGGTGCTGCTGAGTCATTGGCCTAACTTGCGGGGGTGGTCAGGGCCAACCACATCTTTAGAACCCAACAAGGAATAACGTCAATGTTTGCAGGATTTGTGCAAATTCATACGTAAGCCTGAGACTCCTTGGGCCTTTTCACATGACCCCTAAGATCCGCTGGCCACTTAAATTCGGACCAGAGATCTTAGGGGTTTGTCGCTGTTCCTGCATTCCCACCCCCTCCGCACCCCTGGCTGCTGGCTGCGTGAGGGGAGGGAGAAAAAAAGGAAGAAAAGAATGGCGCTCACCTCTGTTCTGCCGTCCCGGCACTGCATTCAGATCTCTTAAAGGGGTGGGGGGCAAAAAAAGAACAAGCAGAAGCAAGGAGAGCCGGGCAGTCACTACTGTTATATCCGCATCAGGAATTTTCACCTCCAGAGAGCAGGTACCTGAAAAGTGCGCTGGGACGCGCTTAGGTGGGCGTGGTCGCACTTAATTATCAATTTTAAGCTCCGGAGCTGGGAGCCATTTCCCGCGGAGTTTAGGGGTCGTGTACAAAGGGCCAGGGAGGGCCATGGAAGCCGAAATTTCTGCTGCAGGAAGAGAGGCCAGACATTGGCGTGGCCTCTGGGGTCAAAGGGAGTCACAACCACAGATTTGCCCAGGGAACATCCATATTATGGAGGCGACAGTGCCCTTAAAAAGAGGGTGAGAGGATTTCCAGTTGGCGCAACTTCTGAGGGCGAGAGACCTATCTGGAGCTGTTTCTGAACTGAATGCGCTCCAATAGCCACATTAAGTAAACCTGAGTCCCAGCTCCCCCATATCTTAGGCCTTTATTGCTTACAAAAGGAGGGCCGGTGGGGGCCATTACATGCCTTCTTTGGGACCAGTGTTCCACTCGGAAGCAAAGTGCCCCCCCCCCGGCCTAAAGGCCACCTCTATGCATTTGACTCGGAAGCTCAACCCCCCCCCCCGGGCCTGGGCAGGGCTTCCTTCTAAGAGAACATGCACACCATGCCCAGACATGGTTCTTGGGGGGACGGACGGACGGGTGAGTTGTGGCCCTGCCTTCAGGGTTGCGCCGGTGGGGTGCCACCTCTGGGCAGGCCATTGGGCATGGAAGAGGCAGCCTCCTCCGATGGGGCAGAATGGCTTCATGGAAAGGGCTGGTCGGGAGGCAGGTGGAGGCTGGCGTCCAGGAAGATGGTCAGGGTCCCCAGGGTCGTGACAGCGATGAAGGTCCAGAAGAAGAGGCGGTCCACCACGATGGCCACGTATTCCCAGTCCTCCCTCAGCTGGAAGAAAGACGGCTGTCATGCATTGGGGAGGCCACGAGAGAGAGAGAGAGAGAGAGAGAGAGAGAGAGAGAAGGAAGGAAGGAAGGAAGGAAGGAAGGAAGGAAGGAAGGAAGGAAGGAAGGAAGGAAGGAAGGAGCTGATGATGGACAGAAGGAAGGAAGGAAGAATGGAAGGAAGGAAGGAGCTGATGATGGACAGAAGGAAGGAAGGAAGGAAGGAAGGAGCTGATGATGGACAGAAGGAAGGAAGGTAGGAAGGAAGGAGCTGATGATGGAAGGAAGGAAGGAAGGAAAGGAAGGAAGGAAGGAGGAAGGAAGGAAGGAAGGACGAACAAACCTAAAGTGTGCAGACAAGTCTGGAGGAGAAGAAGGGCCAAGGAGGCCATGAGCCTGTAACTGGGAATTCCTTTTGGAGGCCTCTCTCCAAGCGGGAGGGTCCCTCCGTCCCAACTGGAAAGAGACAAGAGAGCTCTCTCCACCCCAAAATACGGGGAAACCCTCCCTGCTTTCAGCGCATCTCAGCAATGGTGCATCAGCCAGAGCAGGGGCCACAACCCAACCCCCTCTTGGAGACCCCGGCTGGGGAAGGCCGTCCGCTGTGACATCCTTGGGGCAGAGAGTCCACTCTGGATTTCAGTTGGCACTTGAAAGGAGCCACCAAAAGTTTTGCCTCTCTTGTGAAGGACCTCGGAGAGCTCCGGTTGATTTCTGTCCAAAACCCATGGCCAAAGGCCATGAGCGGGTCCTCCGTCTTCTCACCCAGGGTGGCGAGGGTGGAGTGGCACAGGGGCAGCAGTCTGGGGAACACTCAGATGAATTTGCTCTGCCTCCATCCTGGACTGAAGCAATCCCCATGAGAATCATAGAATCACAGAGTTGGAAGACACCTCCAGGGCCATCCAGTCCACTCCCCCTGCCACACAGGAGCCCCCATCATTGCCATGGCCCATGATCCAGCACCATGGACAGCTGCTACATGGGCCAGGCACAGCGTTGTGCCTTTGGACTACCATGGACAGCTGCTCAGGGAATTCTGGGTGTTGTAGTCCATCAACACAAATCCACACACCTCTGCTCCAGATGGCAAGACTCTGCCTCCATGGGGCACCCACATCACACTGGGGTTTGTGGAGGTCCAATTTCAACCTGACTGACACTAATCAAGACAGGCCATGATTCTGTGAAGAAGTTCTTCTTCACTTGTCCTGTGTCAATGGACAATGCTCTTCCCACCCAGCCCTCTCATTCACGACAACTGGAGTTTATAGAGGAGAAACACTTAGAGCCAGTGGTTCTCAACCAGTGGGTCCCCAGATGTTCCTGGACTGCAACTCCCAGAAACCCCTTCCAGCACAGCGAGTGGTGGAGGCTTCTGGGAGTTGCAGTCCAGGAACATCTGGGGACCCACCGGTTGAGAACCACTGATTTAGAGGAATGGGGACCCATAAACCAACCCCGTCCTCCTCCATTATGGGGTTCGGAGTCAGCCTCCCTGCCCACCGGCTTCTGTTTTTGGTTGCAAAGACTGGGATTGTGGCACAAGGACCAGTGGCCGAAGGGGCAACTTGGCCGGGGCAAGTGGAACAGGCAAGCTTCCCTCCCTCATCAGCAACTCACCGCATCGTAGTCGTCCTGTTCCTGGAGGTGCTCGGCTATGTACAAGACGGCGTTCACGACAGCCTTCAAGTCCGGCGGGAGAGTCACACTGTGGGTGGGGCCCTCGATGAATTTTTTCATGTCTGTGGAGAAGGCCTCTAGCTGAAACCTTCGGGGGGGGGGAGAGGATGGAGTCACCACCAACAGAAGGACCATCCCACATTTCCGCCTTGGACCCCACCCGCACGGCCATTAAAGGTGTGCTAATTGGGGAGATTCTCCACAGCTCCTGAAACAGGTGGCCTTTTTCCTTTGGTGTTCCCCCGCCCCTGGGTTTGCTCCAAAATGGAGCAAAAACATTTTCCCCTTCAGAGTGAGGGCTCATCCTGCTCTCTGGGTCGGCCTCACTCGTCACTGGCTTGGCCAGCCTCTGGATGAGATAAACTACCTGGATCCATTTCAATCTGGCTTCAGGCCTGGCTGTGGGACGGAGACGACACTGGTTGCATTGGTAGATGATTTATGCAGGGAAGTGGATAGGGGATCTGTGTTACTCTAAAATAAATAAATAAATAAATAAATAAATACACCCACCTGTTGGGTTTGGGGAACTCATAGGCAGGTGTCCGGATGAAATATTCATCCGTTCGGCGGTTGGCTTTCACAGTGGGTTCCGACTTGGGGTGCAGCGGGGGAGGCTTCAGAAGAGGTTCCTGCTTTGGACGCCGCAGACCCAAAAACCGAGGGAGTGTGTGGATAAAAATCTAGAAAGAAATGAAGAATGGAACAGAATGCATCTGTATACCTCTGAAAAACATGGACTGTAGTGCTATTTTAATTCCAATTCATAATGTGGTCTTTGCCACCATCTAGTGGCCAGTTCTAGTAACTTCACCTTAAGAAAACCTATTTCTAGGCTTTTTCATTCAGTATTTTTAATATTTCCAGACCTTGGAGAAGTGAATCAGCAGATGCTTATCCCACCGATATGGGAGCCCTAGGATATTATACATTTCCTCTAAAGGAGAAGAATATGGAGAACCTAGAAAATATTCCAAAGAAGTTAATCAAGATGGCAAAAAGGAACAGTTGTGGAAACTGGGCTTTTAATTTTAGCTTGGAGGAAAACAGAGATGATAACATATCCAATTTCAGAATTTTGGAAAAATTACACACACACACACACACACACCTTCCCTATGAAGATGCCTTCCAGTTGTGTCAGACTACAACACCTGTTATCTCAGCTTGTAATCTAAAACTGGCTTAGTGGTGGTGGTGGCAAATGTAGCAGATGATTCTCAGAATGAGCTCCTGAACCATTCAGGGATGATCCAGGATTTCCATGGGACAAAAAAGCAACAAGGTGGTAATTGCCCCCCCCCTCTCTTTTGGAAGACCTGCAGATGGATGAAGCTTATATCCCATGCAAATCATTCAAAGAGAAAACGAGGCCAAGACCTGCCTCTTGGATGTGGCAGCCATATCCTGACTGTCCTGGAACTGCTGTAGGGAGCAAAGCCGTACCTGCTTAACCCAAAAGGGCATCTCGTGAGTGTTGGGTGAGCGGAAGTGCAGGTTGAGGTCCACCACGCTGAGGATGACCGAGAAAGTGACCAGGGTCATGGTGAACATGAGGTACTTGATGATGATGGGGACAGCCAAGGACGTCTCCGGCACCTTGTCAGCCAACAGAAGCAGGAAGACGGTGAGGGTGAGGAGGGCAAAGATGGAGAGGGTCACCTTCTCACCTGGGGTCGGTGGAAGAAGAAGAGATGCAAAAGTATGGTTGGGCAGAGCTTCTCATGGTAGTCACCACTAAAGACATAACACAGGAAAGTCATCAGCCAGCCAGCCAGCCAGTCGTCAGTCAGTTGATCGATCGACCGATCGATTGGTTGGTCGGTCCTTCCTTCCTTCCTTCCTTCCTTCCTTCCTTCCTTCCTTCCTTCCTTCCTTCCTTCCTTCCTTCCTTCCTTCCTTCCATCCATCCATCCATCCATTATCAGCTCCTTCCTTCCTTCCTTCCTTCCTTCCTTCCTTCCACCTATCCATCCATTGATCCATCATCAGCTCCTTCCTTCCTTCCTTCCTTCCCTTCTTCCCTCCTTCCACCTATCCATCCATTGATCCATCATCAGCTCCTTCCTTCCTTCCTTCCTTCCTTCCTTCCTTCCTTCCTTCCTTCCTTCCTTCCTTCCTTCCTTCCTTCCACCTATCCATCCATCCATCCATCCATCATCAGCTCCTTCCTTCCTTCCTTCCTTCCTTCCACCTATCCATCCATCGATCCATCATCAGCTCCTTCCTTCCTTCCTTCCTTCCTTCCTTCCTTCCTTCCTTCCTTCCTTCCTTCCTTCCTTCCTTCCTTCCACCTATCCATCCATCCATCCATCCATCCATCATCAGCCTTCCTTCCTTCTTTCCTTCCTTCCACCTATCCATCCATCCATCCATCCATCATCAGCTCCTTCCTTCCTTCCTTCCTTCCTTCCTTCCTTCCTTCCTTCCTTCCTTCCTTCCTTCCTTCCTTCCTTCCTTCCTTCCTTCCTTCTGCTTACGGGGACTCTCACAATGACTTCCTTGCCTGTACATCAAAAGGGACCCCATCCATCCCCAGCTCAGGATAATGGAAACCTGAAGGTGCCATGATGAAACCAAGAAGAGTGGCAGCTCCCAACAGGAGGGAGAAGGCAGGCCCCACAGGAGACCTGAGGCAGAAGCTGGCTTTCAGGGGCACCCACCAGCGTCAGGCGGGAGGTAGAAGACAAAAATGGCCAGGATGGTGATGAGGATGCAAGGAATGATGACGTTGATGAGGTAGAAAAGGGGCTTGCGTTGGATGATGAGGTAGAAGGTGATGTCCTCGTACAAGGGGTCTCCAGGGAGGGTGTTCTTCCGAGCGGGCTTGTGCCGGATCTCCCACTGCCCGTTGTCTGCCGGAATGGGAGAACAGAAAGAATTCCCCGTTAACCCTCCGCCTTGGCTGTCCTGGTGAAGGAGGTCCTGCTTAGCACTGCAGGAACCCCCCCCCCCAAGGATCTGGCTGGCAGATGCTGCCATGGTTACCTCCGCACACCAACTTCCATCCCATCCCCCTAAAGACCGTCCTTGTCCAAAATGTTGGTCACACAAGTGCCGACTGGTGGCCTGTGGGGATCCCTGCCAACCCCATCCCATTTCCAAAGGGCAAGTGGGGAGGGAGGGAGACAAGCCCGCCCTCAAGGCAACCCTCTCCACGTGAAACCCTGATGTCTTTTTGTCCTGGGTGGAGGTTTTCGTTTAGACCCACCTCTGGCGCGAAAATAAATAAAAATTCTAACTCCTTCTTTGCAACTCACCCTGAGCCCAGTCCTCAGAGGAGGAATGCATGCCCTGAAATGGTGGCCAGCCCCCCACCCCCTACCCCCACCCCGGGAACCGGCAGATGTCACAAGAGTCCCAGGTGCTTAGAAGTCCCAGCACTTCCACCCCGCAAGCCCTGGTTTCATCATGGTTCCAAACCGGACTCCTCGTCATCTGGCCTTCCCTTGCAGTGGCTAAAAAATGCTTTGAACTATAGCTTCCATCATCCCCCAGCATGCAGGAAGGATACATCTGGAAGACTGGCAGGATGAAAGCAGATCAAAGCCAGCCTTTGAGTGGAGGGAGAAGGAAGGAAGGAGCTGATGATGGATGGATGGATGGATGGATGGATGGATGGATGGGAGGGAGGGAGGGATGGAAGGAAGGAAGGAAGGAAGGAAGGAAGGAAGGAAGGAAGGAAGGAAGGAAGGAAGGAAGGAAGGAAGGAAGGAAGGAAGGAAGGAAGGAAGGAAGGAAGGAGCTGATAATGGGTGGAAGGAAGGAAGGAAGGAAGGAAGATTGGAGATGATGGATAGAAGGAAGGAAGGATAGAAGCAAGGAAGCAAGCAGGAGCACAAACCAATGTTTATCTTTATCAGCGTATCCGTTTATCTCACCAATAAAAGTGTTCTCATAGACTACGATCTCCTTCAACTCTTTCCCGTTCTTCAGGGTGTGCAAGAGGGTGATCTCTGAAGAGTCGTACGTGTACGAGCGGAAGACCATGGTGCAGTTCTGCCAGTCGAAAGGGAAATAGGTCACCTGCCCCCCCAACCCACCCCCCAAGAGAGAGAGAGAGAGAGAGAGAGAGAAAGAAGTTAGCCCACAATATCGAGAAGGCAGTTGCTACTTTCAGAGGCCCATTTCATCTCACTGCCACAACAATGGAGACAGTTGTGTGTTTACATGCCAGACTAGGCTGTAGGTAGGAGATGCCTTTATAGGCCACTATTTAAATGGTGATGATGATGACCCAAATGTTGTACAGTACACCCTAGGCCTGCAGAAATGGACAGCGACCCACAAAACCAACCCCAGACCTGTGCATCTTAATAGCTCCGCGCATTCCTGGGTTGTTGCGGTGTTTGCTTTTTGATAGTAATCTTAAAAGCCACGCGCATGTCCCCGTGCCCTGCTGGTTTTTCTCAGCACCCCCATGACCTGCCCGGCGACAGTGGCCTTCCCTAAGGGTGCCGCACCTTGTCCGTGCTCACCTGGACGCTGCAGCTGCTCCGATAGATGGCCGGAGGCTCCCACTTTACCGTCCCGTTGAAGCTCACCAGGACGTTGACGGACAGAGAGATGTCAAAGCCCCCATCGTTGCTGGACAGAAGGAAGGCAGAGAAGGGAAAAAACAAGGTCAAGCCCCTTCCTGTTTGAGAGGCGGAGTGGGGATGCCGAATAATCTCTCCCTGAACACACACAGAAAAGCAAAGGAGGCCCAAGTGGTTTAGGGATCTAGTTCAGGGGCTAGACTGGATGACCTCTACAGGACCCTGTAAGAGGATGATGCTGATGATGATGATGATAACAATGATGATTACTGCTGGGTAGCGCAGTGATTTAGGAATTAGATTCCTCCAAGGTGCCTCCAGTGGGTCTCTTTCCGCTATATGGTTCTAAGAGGTGATGAGGATGATATATTTATTTATTTAATTATTTGTTTATTTATTAGATTTATATACCACACCATCTAGCCTGAAGGCTGCTGGGGGCAGATGATGATGATCATCTTTAGTATCAACATAGGAAGATTTCAAAATTATCTGCTGGATCAGATTGGAGGCTGAGTCCAGCACTTTGACCTGTAGTGAGAGTTACTTTTGGGGGGGGGGTCTACAGATCCTAAGTTTTGATCGTTTGGGTCAAAAACAGTGGACCAGCTCCGTATCAGCTCTGTACCTGCTCCTGCAAACAAAGCATCGATGCATTTATTTATTTAGGTTTGGTTTGGTTTGGTTTGGTTTTAATCTTGTGTCTAGTGGATACTGCAGGCAGCATTTTTTTAAAAATAACATCAACAATTAGTTAAAACAAATTTACTGAGGTTAAGAACTATGTTATATACAGTATTTTTCCATGTATAAAATTGTTAGACTAAAAATCGAGGTTCGTCTTATACACAGAAGTAAACAGAAGAGAG
Organism: Phrynocephalus guinanensis; assembly: GCA_037367245.1. NCBI lineage: Eukaryota > Metazoa > Chordata > Lepidosauria > Squamata > Agamidae > Phrynocephalus > Phrynocephalus guinanensis. The sequence goes on from CM074743.1 coordinate 1,585,225, forward strand.
CACCGTGCAGTAGCAAAACTCTAATTTTGGTTTGGAAAAGTCTGTTACATGGGGGCATCCAGAAAATATGGTTCGTATTTAAAACTTTGTTTTAAAAAAACTATGTGTTTTTAAAAAGTTATCTTCCTCTCCATTGGCTCCTTGGCTCCCTAAAAGCCTCCCTAAAGACAAACATTTTCAAATGCCAGCAGAAGGAAAAGAGACCAGGGGCCGGGCAGCATTTTATGAGAACAGCCAGAGAGAACAGCCCTCCCAATAAAATATCCTGCCTGTAGTGTCTTCCATTCGAAGGTACACTGCTCTTAAATAAGGAGGCTCTACACACAGAGACAAGATGACCGCAGCAGGCTGTGGCGGGAACAATCTTTGGCCACTTTCCTACCTGCCCACCCGGAAATAACAAGGATTTGTAGCTGTTCTGATGGAACAAACGCCAGACTATGGTCTCTAGAGAGAGTTGGGTTGTTGTTGTTGTTTTTTGTGTGTGTGGGGGGGGAGGTTACTGCTGAAGCCCTCCGTTGCCTCGGCCACTCACTTGTTCATAAGGACGATATCCGGGCGCCAGACATCCTCAGAGAAAATCCGGATGGAAGTGATACCCTCATAGTCGGCAGGGTTCCAGATGAAGCGGTAGTCGACCCACTCCTGAACCCCCATGAATAGCCCGGGGTGATTACGTGCGGTGAAACGGCATGGAAAGGTAGGAATGAAAAGTTGAGGTGGTGAGGGGGGGAAGAGATCACATCACACCAACCGTAGCAACATTTAAGAACATAAGAACATAAGAACCTAAGAGGAGCCCTGCTGGATCAAGCCAAAGGCCCATCTAGTCCAGCTTCCCGTATCTCACAGTGGCTCCTCCAAATGTGTCCAGGAGCGCACGAGACTAGATGTCTGTCTCCTGATACTACTTCCCTGCATCTGGTCCTTCAAATACCCTGTTTTTAACCCTGGAGATTACACATCTCCATCATGGTTTGTAACCTGTGATGGACTTGTCCTCCAGGAATCTGTCCAGTCCCCCTTTGGAGGCATCCAGATCAGATACCATCACCACATCCTAAGAACATAAGAGGAGCCCTGCTGGATCAGGCCAAAGGCCCATCTAGTCCAGCTCCGTGTATCTCACAGTGGCCCCACCAGATGCCTCTGGGAGCGCACAAGACTAGATATCTGTCTCCTGATATTTATTGGAGTTTATTGTTATATCAGGCTCAGGAACACACCTCCTGTCGGTCACAGCTGGCTAAAAGTCACCAGGCACGCAGGTGGGGAAATTCTGTTGGAGTTTTTGCAACCTCTCATGCTGCCTTTAGAAGGCGTGGCTGGCTGGGGCTTTTTAAAATCTTTCTTTTGTTTTCGAACTGATATGCTAGCACAGAGTAACATGGCTACATTTTCTAAAACTAGAAAGTAAACAGAGACACTGATGGAGGGCTATGAATACCCAGGAAGGGGGAAAAAACATTTGGAAGAGTTACAAAGACAGACAGACCAGGATTGTAAATATTATGATTGTGTTTTACTCACCAGGTCCAAATAAACTTTTGTAGTCAGCTCTTCGTCTTTTTCTGTCTAAAAAAAAAAGTTGGTGGGGGGAGGGTGGGTTTGGAAGAAACAGTAACTGACAAATTGTAAATTTCCTAGCAGGATAAAGGTTACAGGTGCTAAAACTACAGGTGGCCCAACGGATTTCAAACTACGAATAATTCAGGGTGAACGAAAGAATTTTGTGGGTTCCGAACCACAGAACTAAGTTCCTTTTATTCAGCAGAATCAATTCACTTTATTTAAAGTCCTACAAGAGCCTTGATGTTTTCGGCCAGGACACACACACACACCCAACAAATATGACAAAGCTGTCTGGAAGATATTGGGAATTGTGGCCCCAAACAGTCACATTTCTGCATGCTGTGAGAGAAACACCCCCTGCATCAAGACAGACCTTTGTCTCGGTGTAACATCTCAAATGTGCTCTTGGCTGACGCATTTTGAATTATTCTGTTGCTTTCAGCCAGTTGCATAATTTCACTCCTCTTGGCTTTTTATTGCCTTTTTATTGCTTTATGTTTTAATATTTTGGCACGGCTTTAAAATTTTTAGGTGGAACACACTGAAATCTATTCTGGGATGCCACATTTTATACCTCTTTACAAAGGGGCGTGGTGGCTCAGTGGACTAAGGCTTCTGAAAGCTGTCGGCTACAAAGTCATCAGCTCGGCGGTTCGAATCCCGGGTGCCATGCAGCGGAGCGAGCTCCCGCTGTTCACCCCAGCTCCTGCCAACCTCGCAGTTCGAAAGCATGTAAATGCAAGTAGATAATAAATAGGTACCGCCATAAAAAGAGGGAAGGTAAAACAGTGTTTCCTTGCAGCCATGCCGGCCACATGGCCATGGACTTGCACAACACTGGCTCTTCGGCTTGAATACGGACATGAGCATCGCCCCTAGAGTCAGACATGACTAGCATGCATGTGCCGGAGGAACCTTTACCTTTTTTTAACAAAGAGGCAAGTGTCTGCCCAGAAGTATGGCCGTTACTTCACGAACCGCTCGCTTCGCGGCAACCCCTCCTTTCTGTGCGAATCGATCGTTTCAGTCCGCACACCCCTCCTTTTTGGCTGCGATGCCACCCCGACCACGCCCCCTTTACCGTGCTCCAACCGGGGCGAGTGGTGCCACTGCAAATGGTCGGGAATCTTTTCGCTTCGTATCTCACTTCGCTCCCAACGTGACGTGCGGACTCATTTTTTTTTTAAATTACATTCAAGCCGGAATATCGATGCATCGATGTTTCGGTTCATCACTTCTTCGCTGTTACTTCCGGGCGAATTATTAGGCAGATATTTGTGAATATTTATACAACTTCAGTTGTAGTTCGGTTTCTCTGTCTCCCCCTTTTTTTTCCCAATATACTACCGCCAGGTGTCACTGTTTTCCCCAGCGGCGTCCTAATGCGAAGTGAGCACGTGAGGTTGTGATCGATTCGGTAGTAAAATGCAGCGCGTGAGCACTGTTAAACAGGGGTGGGATCGAAGGGAGAACACGTGACCGCCACCGAATTCACAGCGAAGGCAAGGTAGGTTAGAAGTGATACGCTGAGCGGAGCAAGACTCATTGCCTGGAAGGTGTGCCACCTTCAGCACTTTAATTTTGTGTGTGTGTGTGCATTTGTATATCAGCAACAGCTGTTCCGCCCTCTGAGATGTGTTGAGATGAAGACGAAGAATCCCAGGAGCACAGAGGTGTATAACACTGGAGGGGAAGCTCCAAGCCCCCGTTGACACTGGACGTCCACCGCAAGAGGACCCCAGGCAGACGGACACCCCGTTCAATACTGGCCAAAGAAGGCGATCCAAAGCTTTTCCTAAGATTTAGTCCAAATGTCACTTCTTGTAATTTGAACCCATGGCTTCAGGCCCCCTGGCACTGCAGAAGGCTGCTCCACCTTTCAGACGCCTGAAACACCTGAAGCCTCTCTCCTGCCCCTTCCACCCCATCTGCCTTGGCCTTGCTGCTGCAGGCGGTCATGACAGAGGAGGCAAGGAGGGCCCCCGCAGGAAGGTCGAGCCATCTTGGTTGTACCCCCGCCCCCCGCCCTCGGCAATGGCCCTCCATTAATATGGCAGGCTGCAGTGCTCCGGAGGGAATCCTTTAAAAATATCCCACCCCTTGTGCCACCTGAAGGCTTTTTTGGGTACTGTCCAATCTGGTTTATGAGTTTGGGGTACCTTGTCTAATTTTTTTTCATGCTGGGAATGATGGGTGGGGGTTAGGATTTATATTATTTTGTAATGACCACCTAGACGGTTACTTCACGTCCTTCCGAGATTACGTTCGTTTCGTGATAACGTTGTTTGCAGTCACGTGGTCTTGTCCCAGTTCTGTCCCTGTTTCCCTTTACCCACAGGCGTGATTGATGGTATCGTGACAACTGTTACTTCACGTTCTTGTTTCGTGACAATTGCTGAATTTTCCTGGGTTCGTTTACCCTTTTTTTTTTGGCCCGGGCTTCCGTTTTTCGATATTTCGAATCTCCGCAACTTTGCCTTTCATGCGTTAAGCGGCAAAACTCCCGGTTTCATGCCTTCTTCCCTCTCTGCGATGCATTGTTTACACCATTGGGATTGTACCGGAGAATGCAACTTCGAACTCCTGTCACTAGATGGAGAATGCATGTGTTGCGTGACGAGCCTTACTTTACGGGCACTTGTCTCGAAACAAGAACCGAGACAAGACAATTCCCGAGGCCAGGGAGAGGTATGTCTCATCACGCTCTGTTCCCGGTTCAAGAGGCATGATCGGGACGAACTCCCACCATCACGCAATGGACGTGGAGTAACCTTTTTTCATACTGCTCCCAAGCGGGACAGCGAACCGCGATGAGAGGGATGGGAAGTAACCGTCCTAGAGTAATGGTCCAACTGAGTCAGGTAGGATATAAGTATCTTAAAAAAAACAAACAAACAAACAAACAAACAAACAAACAAACAAACCCACCAGTCTTCTCTGCTCTAGGTTAAAGGCGGTGAGGCCCTCTGCCGCTTTGTGTCTAATGCCCCCCCCAGAGGATCACACCAAATGCGCATTATTCGAACACAACGGGCAACAGAAATACAAAGAATTTAGACAGCAATCGCAGTTGTTTCTCAGCAGATTTATAGAACTATAATGTCAACAAACCAGGTAAAATATGACTAACTAACCTGTGTATAGCCATTAATTCTATTTTGGCTTTGTGTGCTTTACAATTTGGTTTCCCTGCCTTTTTTTTAAAAAAAAATGCATCCAGTTGTATAAAACCTGAGATTTAAGTACAGTAGTGGGTTGCTTTTCAGCAGTTAGGGGTTTCTCCTATAATCTGACCTCAGATATTGTTTATTCAGTTATGATTGCATTAACCTAGCCTTAGTCTGTAACTAAAAGGTAAAAGAAACCGTATCTGGCTTTCTCCACATCTCTGTTTCGGTGTTCAGTCTTGTGTTGGGAAAGTGGCGAAATCACGAATGTCAGTGATCCAAGCAACAGACCAGCCACCGAGGGACAGACGGACCCGGCTGCATTGGCTGTCTCCCTGCTGCCTGAGAATTCAGTTATTAATAGTCGGAAGCCGCAGCTGTTGCTGGACGCTTCCTTTAACTGTTTCACAGCCGAGCTCCAAAGCCTCCCCAAACGAACTTCAAGGTGGGGTCTGCTAGGAACCCTGTAAAAGATGGATTGGCAACTACAGCATGTGGGAATGGGTTAGGGACCCTAACTCATCCCAAGAAGATAACCAGGACACCTTGACCTGTGTTCGAGGACTCAATTCCTCAATGTCAGCCCCTGCTGTTACCTGGAGGTAGTACACCCGTGAGGAAAAGGAAGCTCTACCGCCCTCTACAGGCAAGCGGCAGGATTCTGATTGGCTGCATCCTCATCTGCTTCCCCCCCACCCCCACCCCGCTCAAGAATCGATATTGCACCTTCTCCTGCCTCTGGACCGGGCTCAACTCACCAGGCTGATGAGCTGGGAGAGAGACATTCCAATCCTGACGGGGACTTTGTCGGTGATGCTCCGAGCTGGACGGACAGTTTTGGAGTAATTCTCAAAGAGCTTCTTCATCAGCTGACCCTCAATTTCAGAGGAGTTCACAGCTAGAGAAAGAGAGAAGAGACGCAAAGCTAAAAGGATGGAAGGCAGATCAGAGAGATGGTTGTCCAGCCTCCAAGTACTTCTCACCTCCTCAGGTAAGTGGATCCATTGTCATACTATTCTAACAGTTAAGAAGTTTTTCCTAATGTATTCTCGAAGGCTTTCACGACCGGGATCTGATAGTTGTTGTGAGTTTTTCGGGCTTTTTGGACGTGTTCTGGAAGTTTTTCCTTCCTGACGTTTCGCCAGACTCTGTTTCTGGCATCTTCAGAGGGCAAGGAGCTCAGGGAACTAGTAGTTCTCTCTGTGCTCTGGGGTATATTTTTCCTAATATTCAACCTAAATCTGACTTCCTGAGGCTTAAGCCCATTGCTGGGATGATGGAGAACAGATACTGCCCCCTCCTCTTGTAAGAACAAAAGAATTTTTTTTTTACCCAGCGCGTTGTTAGTCTGTGGAACTCCCTGCCACAGGATGTGGTGATGGCATCTGGCCTTGATGCCTTCAAAAGGGGATTGGACAGATTCCTGGAGGAAAAGCCCATCGCAGGTTACAAACCATGATGGAGATGTGGAATCTCCAGGCTTTAAAAAACTGGGGTACTTCAAGGGCCAGATGCAGGGGAGTGGTATCAGGAGACAAAGATCTAGTCTCTCGTGCTCCCAGAGGCATCTGGTGGGGCCACTGTGAGATACAGGAAGCTGAACTAGATGGGCCTTTGGCCTGATCCAGCAGGGCTTTTCTTATGTTCTTAACAACATTTCAAGTACAGTGGACCCTTGTATAATAAACAGTTCATAAAACATAAAATTTGTACAACATAAACAATTCTGGAGATAGGGGAAGTTTGCTTAACCTAATTGCCTATGGGGCGAATCCGCACAACACAAACATGGTCGCAATTAAGGATTGCTCTGTTTTCAATGCATTCCTATGGGAAATTTGTATAAAGGAAATTTTGCTTAACAGAATTTCATATGGAATGAATTAATTCCTTTACACCAGGTACCACTGTATTTGAAAAGTCCTTCCTTCCTTCCTTCCTTCCTTCCTTCCCAAAAGTTATTATTTTACTTGTAGTAAAGAAACTGCATATTCCCCAAGTTCTACGTGGACTATGCTGTAATGTTTGCCTATTTCACTGACATGAAGAATACTGTACACATTCCTTTTCTTGTAAACAAGTAGGATACAGTATAAATATATAGAACCATTTCCGGTGAAAAACATTTTTGAAAAAATCAATTACAAGAAACATCCTCTTTTCGTCCTGAATAAGCACAATAAAAATACCTGCCTGGTTTTCAAGGCATAGAAGCCAACATTTGCCACCCCCCCCCATCAAGGATGAGAGAGCAGAAACAGGCAAAACGTTAACGCGCCTGGAAGGACAATGTTTGGGATGATTGCCGGTACCGTGGGCCATCTTTTGCATGGCAAGACCTTTTAAATTTTGAAGAAGTCATGTTAATTTTTTTATGCTTGGCTGTTTGGGTCCTGGGACTATAAGATTAAGATTGCCTTGCCGGTTCTCATTAATTTTTAGTCGGGTTTTTTTTTTTGTCTGATTATTTTAATCTTATTTTCTATATACGGTTATATATTATTCATTCTGTACTGATGCAAACCTCCCGGATTTCCTTCTGGAAGACGGGTGATATAAATAAATAAATAAATAAATAAATAAATAAATAAATCTGTGGATGAGTGTGGACGTTTGCCCGATGTGTCCATGGCCTGCCTTTCCAAAGCAAAAAGAAAGAGTCAATGAAACACTTACCTGTAAACGAAAGGATCCAGAGGAACCCCCAAATCGCAATCCGGCTGCCCATGACGCTGTGGTTCTTTTAGAGGGACAGCCGTGGCCCTGCACCCATCCTGGCCACCCTCCTCTGACTCTGTATGCCTGGGTGCACGTCTCATTGGCAACTGCGCCTGTCCGTCAGTGACCCCATGAAATGAGTGCTGGGTTTGTGCAGGGGAAAATATATAGGGTTACCACTGGCATGCCACAGCTGTCGGACGTTTCCGGCCGGGCCACCTGTTGCAGACAGGCCGGCCACCAGAGGCTTCGGAAGCTCTCCTTTGCCGCTGCAGATCTGGGGCAGAGAGAAGCAGCTTGCAACGCGGTGTTATTGTCTACCACCAGCACCACCAGCACCACCAGCACCACCAGCACCACCAGCACCACCACCACCTCCCTTGGAAGCCATGCCCACGGCCCCTTTGGAAGCAGCCCCGGATGGAGCAAGGAGAAGTCGAGAGGACAGCTGGGGGGAACTGGTCCCTTTGGGAAGCTGGAAGGGTGTCGGTCGGAGCCCGCCACGGTGGATTGACGGCCACAGGGAAAGACTGGAAACGGTGGATTGTTTTTTCGTTTTTCGTTGGGTTTTTTTTGCTTATTTTAATTTGTCTTACTGTTTATTGTTAATATTGCTGTAAACTGCGCAGCGTGACCTTGCTGTCATATGGGAGGTATAAAAGTGCAATAATTAAACACAGTAAATAAAATAAATCTGAGTCGCGAAGGTGAACCAACAGGCAGGGGGGCTATAGCAGCGGCCAGTGGTGCAGGGGTAGACCACAGAGTCATAGAATCATACCACTGGTTCTCAACCGGTGGGTCCCCAGATGTTCCTAGACTGCAACTCCCAGAACTGGCCAGGATTCCTGGGAGTTGCAGCCCAGGAACATCTGGGGACCTACAGGTTGAGAACCACTGGATCAGACAGTACTGACATTGGAAGGCGCCATAAGACCACCAGGTGCAACCCCCTGCTCAGTGCAGGAATGCCAGTCAAAGGATACCTGCCAAGTGGTTGTTCAGATTTCCCTTGAATGCTTCCAGTGCCAGAGCACTCACCACCTCTCAATGGGTTCCATTGCTGGGATTTGTGTACAGAACAAATCGGGGCAATGGTTTCAAACTACAGGAAAAGAGATTCCATTTGAACACTAGGAAGAACTTCCTGACCGTTAGAGCTGTTTGGCAGTGGAAGATGCTGCCCCCAAAAGGAGGGTGGTGGAGTCTCCTTCTTGGGAGGTTTTTAAGCAGAGCCTGGATGGCCACACATACCACACAGAGTCTAGTAAAAGAGATACAGTGTGGTGTAGTGGTTGGAAAGTTGGCCATGCAAGGTGGGCAGTCTAGTTTTCTGCATCTGCTGGACCATGAGAATCATGGACTTTGACTTCAGTCAGCCCCTTTCTCTTTCCCTCTCTGTCCAGCCTTCTACACAGGGCTGTTGTGAGGACCCGGTGCCTCGAAGGAGGAGTCTTCTTAAGCCACATTGAGCTCGGAAAAGCAGGATACAAAATATAAGTAACAGGTATGGAGACAGGAACGGCAGGACCTGCTGACAAGTTGGACTTACGATTCACATGGGAGACTCAACTCAGACTAGTCACTAGATTCATATTCTCCTCACCCCGACGACCCCCGTGACTTGGATTTGATTTGTGGTGTGCAACCCATCCACCCCTCCCTTTTCGTTGGGATGAAAAATTTTTGCTTTTAATAGGGACTCAAATTTGAGGCTTGGGACCCGGACCCCAAGAGCTGCCAACATGGCTGAAATGAATGGGATCAAGGCAACGCTTTTGGTTGGGGCAAAAAACTGGCTTCTTAAAGAAAGTGGTCCCGCCTCGAACGAGGGGTCTTAAATCTCCGTTGGAAGGAATAAAACCAGGACCTGGACATCTCTGGGAAGGAGCGGCAAACTGAAATCATGGGGATGGGAGTTCTGGTGTGGATTGCCCACCGTCATCCATCCCACCCTCAACTTCCAATCCCCCCTCCCCCGAGAACATCACACACTGCACAGACAACACACCAAGACACGGCTAGGTAGAATAATATAAAGTTTATTTCCAGAGTGCAGGACGTAGGTGGGCCGGTGGGCGGGCAAGGTATTTCTTGGCCCCTGGCACCAGGTTGTTGGAGGAGACAAGTTATTGCTGAAAGGAGGAGGGGGGGTTGTTTTCTCATGCAGGGCGCCAAGGAGGGCCAAAGGCAAAGGGGGGTCAACCCCCCACCCACCTCCACCCACCCTTGCAGTCCTTATTGCTTTCTGTGCAGGAAAAACGCACAGGAGGGGAAAGGAGAGGCAGAACCGAGAAGGGCCGGCCCAACAAACCACGGCTGTTTGCATGGAACATGTACCTTGGAAGTTCAGGAGTTTGTCCCTTTGATAGGGCTGGAACACAAGACAAGGTGCCTCCTCGCACACCGGGGGGGGGGAATGGGAGGCTCACGACAAAGGTGCTGTTCGCACCACCCAGAGGATGGCACAAAGGACAAGATTCGGGGGTTTGTTGGGGCAACTCTGGGGGCAGGAGGCGGGGATGTGGAAACGCTGACCTCTCTTAAGTAATGGAACCAGGCTCTTTTTGTCTGCAGCTGGAAGTTTTAGATTTAAGGCAGTTTAAATCGCTTTCTTTCCTTTTCTCTGACTTCAGAAGGTCAGAAATGGTCACCCATTCATCAAAATTTGGTCTGAAATTTGCTTCCTCAGTCGATGTCCTCTAAGCTGGTGGCCTCTAAAAGGACTTTTACGCGACCACTAAAATCCGCTGCAAAGCGCTTGCAGATGCGGAGCATAATTAAAAACGTTTTCACGTGAGCAGTGGACTTAAAAAAATAAAGTGCAACCATGCCCACTTAAGCGCCACCCAGCGCATTTTACAAGTACCTGGCCTCGAGGTGGTAAAATCCTTGTCGTTGTTCTGATGCAGATTTTAAACCCTTACTTGAGTCCGTGGGAACACGGAAAATCCACACCAAAACCTTTTCGCCCCCGTTATACTGCCGTTCTCAGTCGTGGGATCAGAACGGTTGCAGATTTTCAAAACGCGACCATGGGAACATCCGAACTGTGACATCAACCATGTGACCGCTCCAGATGTGTGTGCGTGTGTGATCCAGATCAAAGTTTGCTGCAGCTTTTAGTGGTCGTGTGAAAGTTAAGTCCTTCTTATGCCTTTAAGGCCGTTGGCATTCACGACTTAGGGTAGGATCAGGCGGCTGCCAAGGGACGCACCTGATTGCCCCAGAAAGGGTGGCTTTGGGGGCATAATAATCTCCCTTAAAGTGACCCTTCCATTGGTCAGGAGATGATACGGCATCTAATACTCCAGCCCAGCCACTGAAAGCAAGAGTTGGACCCAAAAATCCCGCTTGGGGATATCCCCCGTGCATTGTGGGATCGCTAGGAAGGAGATCACATCGGATCCAAATTTGTCCTCCCATGGGATCACATCTGGAGACCTCAAGAAAGCACGGGTTGATATGCCCTGGAAGAGCTCTGCCCTGACATCCTGAGGTCACCAGCATCTTTGGAATCGCAGCAGCCATGATGATTATGACGACGAGGACCGAGCCAAACGTTTCAACAAATGGACTCTGAAACACCGGATCTGCCACTCAAGATGGCATCAGGGAAAACTGGACACAGCAAGGTTTTGGACTTGAACAAGGCCTGGCATGTGTGGACCCCCCCCCATTCACAAATGAGGTTTGCACAGTCTGAATGTTGAATGTTTACCTCAGGCATGTCCAAACTTTGGCCCTCCTGATGTTTTGGACCACAACTCCCAGAATTCTAAGCTTAGACTGCCAATGACAAAGGTTTGTGGGAGTTGTGGTCCAAAGTATCTGGAGGGCCGAAGTTTGGACATGCCTGGTTTACCTAAACCTCACTACCTCTTTTTTTTTAAAGGGGAGAAGAGGAAAGACAAGGGTTGGTGTGTTTTTCCAGAAAATAAGCTAGCCTCGTGAACATACACAGAGCCTGGGAAAGTCCCTGCTTTGGCTTGATCACCATTCCCAGAAGAATTATGGGACAACTTAGAAAGAGGAAAAAGAAGGAAAAAACGGGGGGGGGGGAGGAACCACACCCTACAACTGATATCAAGGTTGACCCCCAGCTCACTTAGAAATGCAGGAGGACCCCTGTATCCAGGAGAGGTTTGGTCCAAGCTGGCTCTCCATACAGACCCTGAAAAAATGAGGATGATGGCAAAGTCAGTTTTAATTAGCAAACTCTTGTCGTAGCATGGTCTCTGTCTCCCTCTGGTGGCCAGTTCTGGTAACTTCATCATTAGAAATATTTATTTCTGGGATGCTGCTTTTAATATTTTCAGACTCACCATGGATACAGGGACCCTACTGGACACCAAGGAGCGTATTCTTCACTTACTCAGTGGCTCTCCTCCGCCTCCTGTTGGACGGGGTGGGAATGGCTCCTGTTATGGGTATTTCCACAAGGCGGTACCCTTGCACCTCTGCTTAATCTTTGTGAGAGATATGGTGTAATTCCTGAGTTCACGTGAACCCTGTAGCCATTTGACAAAAAAGAGGCGGGCAGAGTCTTGGCGCAGCTGCAGACTCAAAGGGTGGGTGGGCTGGCAGCAGTTTCAGATACAAGGGTAAGGGGTTTTGTTGCCAGCGGGGTGTTGGGGGTGGTGAGCTGTGGCTGTCGGTGTCACGGCCGGTGCCACATGGAAGACACGGATCAGAATATACACTCTTTCTGGATATGGCTGATTTTCACGCCTGGCCATCGTCGGCCTCCCCTCACGCACTCTTGCTCAACCGCGAAATGGAGAAAAATCTCTCCTGCAAACATGGCCGATGGAGTTGGACTGGCGTGTGGTATTTTTTTTGGGGGGGGGAGGGGTAAAAACCTGGAAAAGCCCCAAAAGGTGGGCCCTGCTTGTCGGAGGCTCCAGCCTCGGATGAGAGTGAGTGGAAGGGGGCAGTTGCCCGGAGGAACGGGGTGTGAGCAGGGGGCGCTGGGCTTGGGGCAGCAGGTGGCAGTTCCACCCTAGTGGCTACAGGCAAGTGGCTGAGTCTCGACTGGGAACTTGGGAGGAGAGAGAAGGGCAGAAACCTGCTGCTGGGAGGCAAGGCAAGTGAAACAAGACTGCCTAGGAAAGTTCCTTTCTGGAACACAACTGGAAGAGATGGGGGGAGTTACTTTTTGGGGGGGACCCTAGCTCTCAGAATCAAAGGACCAGTATCTGACCGTCCCTCTGTTTATCCATCTGGCCATCTGGTCATCCCTCAAAGTAGCTTTCTGATATTTCTGACCATGGGTTGCCATTTGAAAAAAAAAGTAACTTTTCTATCCTCTGTGTTTTGGAAAACAGGAAGAAACAGTGCAGGAGGAGAGGCATCCGAGAGAAGAGGGAAGGCCTGAAGAGTCCCTGGGCTGGATATATTCAGAAGGCATCCCGAAGGCAATATGAGACAAACATTATAAGACCCTCTTCCACCTTGTCTCCACTACCGTCACCGGATAACTGCACCCTGGAATCACTCACCCAGCTCCTGGTAAATATTAATTCACATCAAACATCCCCACCCCACCCCACACCCAGAGTACAATCCCCTCTTTTCCCTCCCGCTCCACCCTTGGAAATGTGTTTATTGCCTGTTGAAACCCTGTAAAGATAGGTATATGGACAATTTGGGCGGCTGGGATGGGGGGTGGGGTTGGCGAGGAGAACGGCACCGACGGTGGGGTGGTATGCTCCCCCCATCCCCGATTAACTGGCTATTTGTTTCCCAAAGTTGCAGACGTCCAGAGCAGCATTGCAAAATGCCCAAGAGCCCCTGCACGCCTCCCGGGTCTGGAGCTGACTGCATTGCCACTTAGTGGCCAAACAGAGGTATTGCATAGTCCTCCTGGGGAAGTGGTCCCACATATCGGTTATGAATTTGCAGCTTTCGTGAATGCAATGTTTCCGTCCAGTTGCCAAAAGGATTATTACATATTTGGGGAGGGGGCGGAGAGGGAGACAAGTTATCCTAGGAAGTATTCTCGAAGTATTCCTAGGAAGCTTAAAAGATCTTCATTCCTGATAGGAAAAAAATGCCAACTCGTCGTGGTCGGAAAAGGTAGTGCAGTCTTTGCTTGCTGCAAGAGGTGCGGGGATCCAGTCACAAAAAGGAATCCTTTGCAAGAGGAAATTCCTGCGTTGGCATTGCAATTTGCTTATTTTGGAAGGGAGTAGGAACAGACAGTAATCACGTCCTTCCAAGGGGCCAGAAATGACCTCTCACTTTTAAAATTATTTTTAAGAAATCTGATTAGAATAGTGTTTATTAGCGATATGGTTAGGCTTATCCCCTCCTTCTGAATCAAGAGGAGAGAACAGTGACCTGAGCTGGTTAAAGCAATACCGGATCTGATCCCTCTTCCCAAAGGAAGTTCATACTGGTAATCCTGGCGGTTTGTTTTTACAATTCTTAAAATCTTGAGATTACTTGCAATTTATCCGCAGTTGGAAAATGCTGCCACCTACTGGGTGGAAAAAGCACAGCATCGGCATTTCTTAAAAATATATCTTTAAGGAAAGGTTCTTTTTTATCCCTGTAGTTGGCGACCGAGCATCCCTTTCTGTTAGCTGTTAAAAGATGATTTAACACACCTCCCCTCTTCCGTTTTTCCCAACCTCCTTGTACTTGATGAGGACATTGTGTTGCCAACACAGGAGAAAGCACAAAGCACCATAAATGCGCCATTTTGCTTCCTTGGAAGACTGGAATAGGTCCTTTTCAAAAGGAGCCAAGAATAATCCTCCTGATTTCCTGCCAAATGGACAGGCTGAACTCCTTCAACCAACAGATTTGTCACTCTGTAGGAAGTGGCTGTTGCCCCGAATCAATGTAGTGGCTGGACACCTTATTGTCCCTATGGCTTGAAATGAATGCATGTAGGGTCTATGCGTAACTTCTCATCCAGAATTGGTTAAGTCGGGGGACAACGGCCGACACCTCTTCTCTCTTCTGGCCAAACTTTGTTGGTATCCAGAATCCAAAGACAATATGGGATGAAACCCATCCTGATGTGGGCAATCAAGGAGAATTTGGGAACGTGTGCTGAGGACATGGTTCAAAGAGTGGCCGTTGAAGGTGAGGTGCATGTGCCTGGGACTCGCACAAGGGAGGCAGGGGGTGGAGGAGAAGAGAGGCACCCCCCTCCTCTGGGCTACGTCGCTTCCGCCTTGGAAATCTCTTTGACAGGCGGGGGTCCAGGGGCGCTCCCGTCCTCGGATTTCTTTGCCAGGGCCAGCTCCACCACGTTGTGTAAGGAAGGCTCACGATACAACGCCACTGTGGAGGCAGCAGAAGACAGGGAAAACATTGTGTGTGTGTGTTTATGTGAGTGACAGAGAAGCGTAGAAATCAAAACCTATGAGGCAGGGGTCCCTGGTCTCACCCAACAGCTTTGCCCCACCCCCAACAAGTCCAGACAACGGACACGATCTACCATGATGCATTCCTGTGTAAACCTGATGGCCATTGCGAGAAGCCCATCACTGGAGGCTACACATGATGCTATCCTTTTCATAACCGAAAGGCTGCACAAGAAGAGGTTCAGATTTTCCTTGACGTAGTCCCTAGCCTGTTTGCAACTGAATTCTGCAAGCTACGCATCACCCAACGCTTAATTTGCCAACCTCGGAAGGTTAGAAGGCTGAGCGGAACTTGGGATTGAACCCCACGTTGGGCGCCAAGTTTTGAGTGCAGGAGTGCAGCTGAAGCAGTGCACCGAGAGAGAGGCCATGGGAGGCAACAATCTGCAATAATCAAGTGTTTGCAAGAGCCCGTGTGCATAGTAGTGGCTGTGCAATAGAAGCAACAGAACAGCCCGTTTATTTATCATTTGTTGATCTAAAGCATGTTTGCCCCACCTTTCTCCTAAGAAAGGACCCGAGGCTTATTTTTACCCCAGGAGGTTTGCAACTGAGGAAGAAAAGACAAGGAGAACAGCCCAAGGTGTTTTGCTCCCTCTCTCACCTTCCAGCAACTTGGGGAGGAAATGGGCCGCAGCTTTTGTCTTCTTGACTCGGTTTCCCTTCATCACCTGCCCGTCTTTGTTGATACCCAGGTACCACGACCGGCCGGATTCCCGCTGTCGGTAGAGGGTGGAGGAATACATGACGTAATAGTTCTCAAAGACGCACTCTTTGAAACGGCACTCGGTGGTAAAGTGGGCCTGCCAGGGAAGGAGGAGAAAGAAGAGGAGTGGTCACAACAATGGATATCACCCCTCCCCATGCCGGCTTGGGGAGACATGTGTGTTTCTGCACCTAGGAGTGGCTGGCACCTTCACCACTGGATACGCAGGGTGCGAGCTGCAGCCCACCAGAACCCCAACCCCAACCCCAACCCCAACCCCAACCCCAACAACAACAACAACAACAACAACAACAACCCTACACCCCCCATAAAGATTTCTGTCCCGGATCATGCACAAAAACCACCCACGGTTTTTGGGCCACGTTACTTGTCAGAGGCTCTCTGCTCGGAGTCATCTGCCCAATCCACCAGATTCCCACATGCTGGGCAACCCCCGGGAGCCACTCTGAAGGAAGTCCTCTATTATGAGAAGTCGGGCCTTTTTCGCGCTGGCACCGATTCTAGCCGATGGAGCTCCCCTGGCCCCTTCCTCGTGAGCTTTCAGAAGTCCCCACATGACACTGCTTGTCCAGGAGGCCTTTTGGACTGGTCTGGCCCTGCCTTCAGGTCCCCCAGTCCTGCTGTTTCATAGTGAACCTGCCACCGGTTCCACATCCTTTATCAAACTGTTTCCAACCATCTGGCTGTGTAGTTTGTATACTTGTAGTTTAGCAGCCTTTGCTTTGACGACTGTAAATGGTCCAGAATAGTGCATCGCACCAATGGGGCAGTATATAATTAAAGATAAAATAAAATAATTCCGAGCCCTATTGACAAATGTGGAAGCAGCAGAGAAGGAGGCCGGTGGTGGTACCTGCCACCACCTGGAAAGCGCCCCCCACACACACACACCAGCAAAACTGGCCTGCAGAGCTGCTGAACTTGCCACCCTCTGCCTCGGCATAAAGAACATAAGAACATAAGAAGAGCCATGCTGGATCAGGCCAAAGGCCCATCTAGTCCACCTTCCTGTATCTCACAGTGGCCCCACCAGATGCGTTTGGGAGTGCATGAGACTAGATCTTGTAAGGAATTGACTCGGCCCTGGCTAGTTGTTTGGGACGGCGCAAAATGCAAACAGGCAGCTTGGGTCTTGTCAACGAGGAAAGAGATTTTATTTAGCTGTTAACAGCAGGAACTCTACAGAGATAACTCTCCAAAATAGAACTCCAAAGAACAATGGCTTTGCAAACAATGTTATAGACTTTTGATCACTCCTTTCGTTGCCCTCCCCTCTGGATGTCATCACTGCATCTGGCTAATACATTGTATCCAACATGACAGTTCCTCCGTGATTGATCCCTTCTTCTGGCGCCAATTATAGAGCCTTATTGGTAACTCTACTCCGAAGTTTGCCTGCAAGACGGCTGAGAACTTTTAGGGAGGATTCGCCATCCCAAACAGATAGACTCTGCCTTTTGACAGGTGTTTAAATCATCCTCGCGTGAAGGACACATCATGGATACTTTAAGCAGGGAATAGATTCGGGCTTCCCGGGCAGATGGCTAGCTTCAAGCAACTTCAAAGACATTGTTCAATTAAGTGTCATGAAAGAGTAATTGTCTCTTTACTCTAAATAAATCTTCAAGGCTTATCTCGTCCTTGAGTATGCGCATGCGTGAGCTACCTGCCAGCTCAGAGCCGGAAATGCCTGGGGGCTTCGAGGGCTGTTGGCGGAAAGAATGAACCAAGGATTTAACAGAACCCATTGTGTGCCCATTGATTATGCATAGCAAAGCAGGCTTAATGAATATATATAGTTTCTAAATGCCAATTGGTTATAGAGAATACACAATACCCTTCAATCTCTGTCTCCTGATACCACTCCCCTGCATCCGGCCCTTGAAGTACCCCCTGGTTTTAAGCCTGGAGATGACACGTCTCCATCATGGTTTGTAATCTGTGATGGACTTTTCCTCCAGGAATCTGTCCAGTCCCCTTTTGAAGGCATCCAGGCCAGATGCCATCACCACCTCCTGTGGCAGGGAGTTCCACAGACTAACAACGCTCTGGGTGAAAAAAATATTTTCTTTTGTCTGTTCTCACTCTCCCAGCCCTCAATTTGAGTGGATGTCCCCTAGCTGGTATTTTATGAACCAGGCAGGATGTGTTCAGGGTGGACAGACCAGGAATGGGAAGAGATGAGGGTGGCAGAGCTAGGCAAAGGGGTTGGGGGGTTGGGAGGGGGGAGCTCCCCCAAAGGTCCCCCCTCCCCCTCTCATGTTGACCTGCAATGTCCAAGAGAAGGGGCATCTGTGGGCACCGTAGCCTGGTTCCCCCTAGCCAGTGGTTCTGCTCAAACGTTCCCCTAGACTGGCCAGATTTCAGACTGACGTTTGGCACACCACCCACCTGTGTTTCATAGCTCGTTATTGTCATTCCATTAGGTTTGGTTGTTTTTTAAAAAAATTATATTAAATTAATTCTTCTGCATATTGGATGCAGTTTTCTCCTGGCTTGGAAAGAGCTGTCCTGTATAGTTAAAACCTTGAAGTCGATGCAGAACCGAACTGGAAGCCAATGCAGGGCAGCCAGCGTTGGGGATATATGATTGTATTTTCTAGTCCCTGCATGGTGCTGCAAGGAACTGACCTTTCTTTCTTTCTTTCTTTCTTTCTTTCTTTCTTTCTTTCTTTCTTTCTTTTTCTTTCTTTCTTTCTTTCTTTCTTTCTTTCTTTCTTTCTTTCTTCCTTCCTTCCTTCCTTCCTTCCTTCCTTCCTTCCTTCCTTCCTTCCTTCCTTCCTTTGCTGTCTGGCTGATATCCCCCCCCCCCCCCAATTAGCAGTCTTTCAACAAGCTTCCCTCCTTCATGCATTGATTCGAATTGCATGTTCCATTTTTATTTTTAAAATCAAGCAACAACAAGTATTGCAATCGGTCTTGGGGAGCATCCAGATGGAGCATGTGTGTTACTGGATGTGGAACAGAGACACCAGTGTTTTTCATAAAATCCTAGAATAATGAATCTCGAAGGGGCCTCAAAGGCCATCAAGCCCAACCCCCCCCTAGTAAGGGAAGAATACCAACCAAAGTTTGTACTTTTATTCTTCTGATGTACGGTTCTTGATGTTTTTGTTCTTTTAAACTGTGTATTTAATACACTATTCTAATACGTTTTCAACTTCTGTAAACTACTTAGAATAGTGGGTGGCAGTATTGGGGTAGTATATAAATGGAATAAATCAAAAAAACAAATCAGTGCTACTCTGCCAAAGCAAGACATTAAATTGTTTGAAATAGTTTTAAAGGATCACAAAGGGTTTTTTAAAGAGGTTTTCTTAACAAAAGAATTCTCCTTTAAGCAGGGAGATCAAGCATTAAATCTGGATCAGCCCTGCAATTCTTTCTGAAGAAAGACAGGATTTTAAATCTCCCTCCCTCCCTCCCTCTCTCAAATACTGTATAGTAAAGTATGAAACATATATTCCATGACATATTATATTGCACACCTCATTCTGGTGCTGCTCTATGTCTGAAGAAGTGGATGTGTCCAAGGAACATTACATTAAAATATGAAAGTTAGCCTTTGAGGTGCCACACATTTTGTGTCTTTTGTTTTGTTTTGACTTTTATTTGATTTATTTTGCCTGGAATTCTAAAATAAAATAAACTAAACTGCGGCTGAATCTACTGCAATGTCCACTGGTCATACCCGTCGCCTGCCACACGGTGGCGCTGCTCTCCTGGCCTGAGACCACCCCAAAACCCAGTGGGCATCTCCAGAACTCCTCCTGGGTCCTCGTCCCAGAACCGTGAGGTGGGTCGAGCCAAGGGATCCATAATGTTAATGAGAGCAAAATGTCCCAAGGAAACATTCCTCCCCCTCCCCCGCCGCCCCGTCCCCTACCTTCCTCACTGCCAAATTTCTTTAACGATATTGAACTGGCCTGAAAGAGGTCTCTCAAGAGCGGCCGAGAGATTGGGGTGGCAAGAATCCGGTTCTAGACCAGCTTCTTTAACCTGCAGAATGGGCGTCCTGCTTCCAGCCCTGGAACAGAGCAAGCAGTAACAGCAGAAGAAGAGGAGGGTCTCTGGGCATGTGATGAGTGCCAGCAGCCTGAGGCATGTGAGCAGCAAAAAGCAGTGAACCCCAAAACCAGAAGAATCCCCAGAGCTGCCAGTTGAGTTCTTCTTCGATGAAAGAGCACACAGCTTCATGACACTGAGCGCAGCTATCTCTCAAAAAAGCAGTCCAGTAGCCATGACCCGAACTCCCAAAACCTGGTATGAAGAATCTTCACAGACGTATTGCCCCAGAGCTGATGGCCAACTTTCCCTGGCATTGAAGGCAGACAGCTCTACAAACAACCCCCCACCCCCGCCGTCCCTGGCAGCGGAAACCAAGCGGTGACAGTGGGAACGGGCAAATGACTGGCTACCTTTTGAGGCCACCCTGATCCTGCTGCCTGAGGACACTGTCTCCCATTTGTATGCTTATTTATTTTATTTTTTTTATATATATATATAGTTTATAATAGACCAGTCCATTAGGGCAAAAGGGAGGCCACGCTGGATGCCCACCTGGGGAGAAAAGCAGGATTAAACTCGGATCCAAACAAGACAAAATAAAGCAAAACAAAACATTCTATATATCTATGTATTCATGTTACAGGGGTTTATCTCTCTCTCTCTCTCTGCCTGGTGGCAGGACTATGAGTGGCCAACTTGTTTTTCCACTGATCACCTAAAAAGTCATCTTTGGGTGTGTTGGTAATGGTATTCATCATTTTGGGTCACGGTCTCTTTTTATTTTCATTTCTGATGGTCCCTATCCACCCTCAATCTCCCCCCCCATGTCTGTCTATCTATCTATCTGTCTGTCCCTTCCTCCATTCCCTCCTCCATCAGTTCCTCCCTCCCTCCCTCCCTCCCTCCCTCCTCTCTCTCTCTCTCTCTCTCTCTCTCTCTCACACACACACACACACACACACACACACACACACACACACACACACACAGAGCCATCATCCTCCACTTGCCTCATCCTTTCTGACAAGCAGCATCTTCCCAGGGAAAACTCTTCCGCTGTCAGCTCTTCCCCAGTTCTCCGTGCTGAGGACCGGGGTGGGCGACCTCTCCTCGTGCACAGCATCAATGATTCATCACAACCTCCTCCTTCCACAGCCCCCCCCGCCACTCCCGTGGCCAACTTGCCCTCCCCTCCCATCTCTTCCCCTGCTTGGAGGGGGGGCTTGGACCCACCCCTCCCTTCCTCCTTTCCTCCCTTCCTCCCTAGCAAGGGATGACCAAAACCATCCGGTCTCTGCCTGCCCTACCCCAGCATCCCAGGGCAAACAAATGCTTATTTTTTTGGGGGGGGGGAGGGGGAAGGGAGGGAAGGTGTCACCAGGATCACTGGCTCTGGAGAAAGGTGGCCCCAGCTGACCGCTAGCCAGAAAGCCCTGAGCTACAGCTTGATTGCAGCGTGGCGGTGGCCAAGAGAAGGGGCTCCAACCTGGAAGGGAAAGCATGACTGACCCCTGGAACGAGGTGGTGGTGTCTAGCCGGGTGTAGGAACCCCAAAGGTCTGTGTTTGGGGGTCAGGAAGGGATGCCACACACACACACACACACACACACACACCCCTATTCACGCCATGCTCATGTGCACACACAGTATTCATGCACATCTCTCTTCAGCAACATACAACCCTTTCTCACACGCAGGTTGGCAGAAGCACACAGGTTCACACACACACACACACACACGTTTCACAGGCACAGTCAGTTTGTTGTCCGTCCGCAGAGGCCAGCCGGCGCCTGGTTCCTCCTCTGCACGTGGTGCCAGGCTCAGGCTGGCCATGCCTCTCCCCCACCCCACCCCCCATCTCCCTCTCTGCCGCCCGTCTCCTGCACCCCATCACTGTTCGAGGGGCAGGGCGGCCCGTGAGGAGCAACCGGGGGGGGGGGGGAAGAGGCTTGAACGTGACCAAAAGGTGGAGGCGGCCCGCCTGGCATCAAGATGGCTGGCTGGCAGGCGGGCGGGCGGAATGGAGCGCTGCTGGAAGACGCACTGTGCTCCCTTCCGGATTGGGGTCAGGGAATTCTCCTTGGGGAGCCCTCGTTAAAGAGGGCAGCTTCTAATTGCAGTTCATAGGGGAGGGGGAAGAGGAGGAGGAGGAGAGGGGGAGGGAAGGCGGGAGCCACCATCTCTTCCCTTCCTCTTGGCCTGGCAGCTGTTTTTGCAACTTTAACCCTTCCTGCCCTCCGGTGTGGAACAGGGCAGGTGTTGCACAGAACAAAGGTCAGAGTTGGGGGGCCTGAAGGAGGTAGTGAGACAGGAGCCTGTGGGGAGGCGGGGAGGCAAGGCGTCCCGGGTTAGAAACGAACCACAGAGGTGGGATTTGGATCATGGTTGCCCCCCCCCTCCCCAAGTTCAGCTCTGGGGAGATAGCAAGGTTCCAAGACCTTCCTTCTGCCTCCCCGGTCAGAGGGCAACCCACGGGTGACCCGCCATGCTCCTTCCCTACAGAGTTTTCTGCCCAGGGAGAGCCCAACTGAGGGGCAAAGAAGGGCCCCTCCCTTGGATATTTGCAACAGCAACAGGGGGGCATGAAGCCGCTCTGCTCCCCTCTTATCAAACCCTGGTGACACGCCGGTGGCTGGTGGGCCACGGAGAATGCTGGAGGCACCAGAGGGATCCTCCTCTTATATCCTGCCACGCAAAGGCCTCATCCAAATTTCTGATTGTCTTGCAAGCCCTGTTTGGGGGAACATTGTCAGTGATGCTGTTACTCTCGTTGTCATTGTGGCTTATCATCCTGAGGAATGTAGGACTATCTGCTGGAGAATTCACTAGCCCCAAGACCCCTTAAACTTTAGCAACATATGGGTTATATAGGAATTTTTCAATGCGTTAGTTGTTTCCTTTTTATTACTTCAAGGGACTCTGGCTAATTTAAGTGCTTCTGCGTTCAAAGCCTGCATTGCTATCTTCGGCCACCCGGTGGCAGACTTCTCTAACCAGCGCATAGCTCCATCGCCTATGCAGCTGCAAACCGGAGCGGATGCCCGTGGCCACCCGTGGAATGGGAAGCAAGTTGAAGAAGGGGCAGGGTTACTCACGGAGGTATAGAGATAGCCCTCGGCGTTCATCGCGATGTACTGGCCTGATTTGGTGCTCTGGATGGCGACCACTCGGAGACCCACTGGAATCAGATTGAAGAGAGCTGTAGGGGGGAATAGAACAGAGAAAAAGACAAGGAAGGGGTTTGATGGGCACGAATGGATAGGAAGCAAGAGAGAGAGAGAGAGAGAGAGAGAGAGAGAGAGAGGCATGCCACAGGGTGGAGAATGGCAGGGGGTTGGACTAGATGGCCCTTGAGGTCTCTTCCAACTCTATGATTCTATGATTCTATGAATAGGGTTGGCAATGTACAGACCTGGCCCACCGGTGGCCCCAAGTTGCCAGAATAGGGCCCTTTGTCAGATGGGATCCAGGACTTCTGGGCTTTTCAGAAGGAGAGGAGGGAGAGGGGAGTTTTTAGGAACCAGCCTTGCCCTACAAATGTCTGGGGCCCTCATCTGGCACAGCTGGTGGTGAGCAACTGTGGGGCTTGTAGCTCAAGCATCTGGAAGTCTGAGGTTAACAACCCTCGTGGTGATCAACACAGAGATGATGTCTCAAACGGGGAGCAGCCATCTGAGATTTCTGGGGTCCTTTGAGATGTAAAATTTCTGGAAATTTTGAAGCCACGGGATGATAAAAAAAAATATTTGGAAGCAGATAGAAAATTTGGGGGGGGGGAACAGTCCTCCCACACCCCACAAAGATTCTATGAATCCTTCCCCCCAATTAGGAAAAAAGACCTTGTTCTGGATCACAGCTCCAAGAATTCACCACCCTGACCCTGCCTGAACTTTTTAGCCCCCCCCCCCCGGCCCCAAAGGAGCCTTTCTTGTTGCGTCCACCGCAGGTGAGGTGTGCACAGAAGGTTTGCTCAGCCCCTGGGGAGATGCTCCCTCCCAGGTGTGGCGGTTCTGCCAGGAGAGAGGTGGATGGCACCCAGCTCCCTGGGGGCCGATTCTTTTAAATGTTCACTTAGACCGGCCACCACCATCCAGGCAGCAGCGGTGGTGATTGTGGCGGTGACGTTGCTGGCCTCCTCCCATGTGGTCCTTGGGGTGACGGTGGTGGCTGGAGGGGGCTTGGGCCTGAACCTCAGCCCTGCTTGCTGGCTCGCAATGGATGGAATTGAGGAAAGAAGGATCATCAATCATGCACCCTTCCTTCCTTGCTTCCCTCCCTCCCTCCTTCTTCTCCTCCTGGGCGTAGAGACTCAATTATACGAGACAGCGAACCAGGGATGGAAGCCAGAGAGAAGATGAGCATTTAGGGGAGGGGGAGGGGGAGAGAGAGAGAGAGAGAGAGAGAGAGAGAGAGAGGAGAAAAAAAGAGAGAGAAAAAGAGAAAGAGAGAGAGAGAAGGAAGGAAGAAACCTAAAGGGAGCAGACAAGTCTGGAGGAGAAGAAGGGCCAAGGAAGCCATGAACCTGTCACTGGGAATTCCTTTTGGAGGCCTCTCTCCAAGCGGGAGGGTCCCTCCGCCCCATCTGGAAAGAGACAAGAGAGCTCTCTCCACCCCAAAATATGGGAAAGCCCTCCCTGGTTTCAGCACCTCTCAGCAATGGCGCATCAGCCAGAGCAGGGGCCACGACTCAACCCCCTCTTGGAGACCCCGGCTGGGGAAGGCCGTCCGCTGCGACATCCTTGGGGCGGAGAGTCCACTCTGGATTTCAGTTGGCACTTGAAAGGAGCTACCAAAAGGGTTGCCTCTGTTGGGAAGGACCCGGGAGAGCTCCGGTGGAGTTCTGTCCAAAACACGGACTGGACTTGCTACCCCCACTGACATCAGAGCCCTGAGACTCCTTCGCTGGGAAGTACAGTACAGCTGGAAACTTAAGGCAAAGCTTTTTTTTAAACACCAACTCTCCTGCTGTTTGGAAACGTTACTTTTCAGGGAAGCATTCTGGAACCCTTTTGGAATGACGCTGAGGTGCAGAAATGTGGGACTTCTAGCACCAACAGCTTTTCAGAAGCCCTGATTCTCCTGGACCAGGAACCAAAGTTCAGGCACCAGAGATGGTGCCAAAGCAGGAGGCGGGCACAGTGTGACCCCTCCTGGACCCAATCCACCGGGCAGCCCTCCCATGGCAGCAGAGGGAATTGCCTGCCTCTTGTCGTCCTCCAAGCCAAGCTGGGCCAGGCCTCTCGGGGGGGGGGGGAGCCTCCCGCTGTCACTCACTGAAGCCATTGGTGTCCTCTCTCGTCCCGTCAATGGTGCCGTCCGGGTGGACTTGGAGGTAATAGCCGTGCCTGCAGAAGAGCTTGCTGACAATCCCTTTCAGTTGGGGTTCTGCAGCGGAGCCAAAGGAAAGTTCGGGGACAGAAAGACAGAAACAAAGAGAGAAAGAGAATGAGAAATGGGATGTCCCTGGAGAAGCTCCCAAGGGACATCATCTTCAGAGTCCCAATACGTCCCGCCCTCATTGGGACCCTGGTGCCCCCTTGGTGGGCTTGGGCAACCCTCGTTGGCTCTTCCGATGCGCCTAAGTAAGCGACTCCCATTGGATCTGGGTCTTAGCAGATCTGTCCAAGGCCCAGGCGCCTTTACCAGCGGAACACAAGAACATAAGAAGAGCCATGCTGGATCAGGCCAAAGGCCCATCTAGTCCAGCTTCCTGTAATCTCACGGTGGCCCCACCAGAGGCCTCTGGGAGCGCACGAGACTAGATATCTGTCTCCTGATCCCACTCCCCTGCATCTGGTCCTTGAAGGACCCTGGTTTTTAAGACTGGAGATTACATGCATCTCCATCATGGTTTGTCACCTGGGATGGACTTTTCCTCCAGGAATCTGTCCAATCCCCTTTTGAAGGCATCCAGGCCAGATGCCATCACCACCACCTGTGGCAGGGAATTCCACAGACTTACAACGCGCTGGGTGAAAAAATATTTTCTTTTGTCTGTTCTCTCTCCCCCAACCCTCAGTTTGAGTGGATGTCCCCTCGTTCTGGTATTTTGTGAGAGGGAGAAGAGCTTCCCTCTATCCACGTGACTCATGCCCTGCATTATTTTGTACGTCTCAATCATCTCCCCCCCTCAGGCACCTCTTTCCCAGACTAAAGAGCCCCAAATGTTTTAGCCTTTCCGGATATAATCACCCCTAATGAATAGGAGGAGGATTAAACCTCCAGTCATGTCTTTAAAACTTTTAAAACAAACAAACAAACCCCCAAATCAAGTGGAACAACCGTGCTTTTGCCGTGTGCCTAAACCGCACCATAGAAGGCAGCTCCCCAAGGGTGTAAATGTTACTTCCCTGGAGCTTCTTACAGGATCCTGGGAGTTGTAGTCCCACCTGATAACTTTTACCCACTGTGGGCATTTCAGCAAGTGGGCAGCTGCCATCGGAGAGGCTGATTCTGCCCGACTGACAAGGCCCCGGGGTTGCTCCCTGAAGCTCAGCAGGTCAATGCAGGGAGGCTACAAAAAAGCCCGGCCTCGTGCCCCACAGAACTAAATGACCGGCCTGGTGGGCACAAGATTTTGGGATGCTAAGCATCTGTGAAGGCTGTAAAGGCAGGAGTCTGAAGTCCCCCAAAGGATACGTTTGTCTGCGGCTCCAAGCCATTGACATCCTTGCAGGGTTTTTGCAGATGGTATTGAATTAAGTGTGGTTTGCAACAACCAGCCCAGAGCTCTGGTTCTTGAGATGGCATCGTCCTTACCCTCTTAATGCCAGCATAAAGCTGAAGCAGGGCGATCCACCAATCTGATTTAACCCTCTGATACCTTTCTGGCCTTTTTATTGCACATGAGAAACCATTTGCACCCAAACCTTGGGAATGAAAGGCAATATTCTTTTGTCACCCACAAACAATTCTGGATTGCAATGGGTTAAGCCTTTGCAGGCTTCTAAGGCAGATTGACATAGGGTCAGACACCAGCTTGGTCAGATTCTGAGAAAGATTTTATTTTGAATGCACATTCAGGTGCTTTCGTAGAAGGACAAATTCCAAGTCGAACCAGAGCATTCTTATACCTTGTCAGACTTAGGATATGTAAGCGTTTCCAGCCTGTGCATGAAACATTCAGATGTTCTCAGTTAAGAAACTTCCTCATTGAACTGAAATATTTTCTTCTTGCATACATTCTAAGTTAAGAAAGAACAGCAGAAAGCAGAAAGCAAAGTTTGGAGACCCAAGGAGAACAGAACCCCCCTCTGAAATGCAGGTTCAAGACCAGGGTTGCTACCGAAAAGAGTCGCTCTGAAATGACCTAAGGTGGCTTATGTTACTATCAAACAGTTTGGTAGCGTAGCATCATTTACCCAGGATAAGGTGTTTGACAACTCTGAAAACTTCTGTATTATGTCTGTTGAAGTAGGAAACCTTTGTGTTGTTGAGATAACTTAAATAATCAAATAATCTTAGAATTGCAGATCTGGCTGGCTGTCTACCTTGCTTGTTTGCTTTTAGTAAACTGTGGGAACAGAAGCTACACAATAGCTGAGACCGACTGTTTGTGGTCGGCAGAAGGATGTTTGTCAAGCGAGGTCTCTGCCGTTTACCAGAAATCACCACTTAAGACATTTCCCAGTCTAATTACCATAGGTCACAAAACGAACTTACAGATCTTTTAATGATGAATGATAGAAATTAATTTTCAGTACGTAAGTTTATGCTGTCCTGAGTCACAGAAAACTCAAGGTAGAAGGAGAAAAATGGCCCAGATCCTCCCAACCAACGCCACCCGCACAAATAATTCTGGGAAGAGGGGCATTGTCTATGAAGGGCATTGACTGTAGTTTCTACCTCCAAAAAATAATCAAGTTTAGGACCCCAGGGTGGGCTGCAGTCCTCTGTTCCCACCCCTCCGCAGACACCCAAGTGGGTTGAGTTGTAGTGAATCGAGGCTTATAGGTTTGCCTTGCGGTGGTGGGGAAACAGACCCAGCCAGAAGTCCCAACATCTGGGGCTAAAATGTGGCCCTTGAACTGCCACTGCCCCCTCCCCAGCTGCAAAACCGAAATAGGGAGGGAAAATAATTCTCCCTCCACTGCAAATGGACACACAAGGTTTGTGTGCAACCTAGAAATGTGCATGCGGGAAAGAAGTGTGCTCCTCGCTCACTCGCACACAGCCACGCACACACAACAGAGTGACAAAAGCAAATTCAGACAGCTCTATCTGGAAATACTGTGTAGTTTTTCCCGCGGCCTGTTCTAGGCGAAAAAGGCAGGCTGTTCTCTCTCTCTCTCTCTCTCTCTCTCTCTCTGCCTTTTGACAGGCTTTGGAAATAATTCAGGAGCTATTACAGGGATGAGTTGAGGGTGTTTTTTTTCCCCTCTCTCTCCCCCTCCCCTTCTTTTTTATCCCTGGGCACAGCATCTGGGAGATGACAGACGGGGAAGGAAAAGACTCTTAAGCAAATTGTACTTAGCAAAGAAAAATGGGCCCCTTTTAACGAGCCACCAAAGAGAATTTCCCTTCGATCAATGTCAGGAGACGGGGATGATTTTAATTTTATTGTTTCCGTAAAGTGGAAAGGCGGGTGGGAGTGTGGCAGCTCCTGATCTGGGAAAGGACCCAAAGTTTCTGAAGAACTGGAGGAGGAGGAGGAGGAGGAGGAGGAGGAGGAGGAGGAGGAGGAGGAGGAGGAGGAGGAGGAGGAGGAGGAAGGACAGAGACATGGGGGGGAGCAGGTTGGGGTATTTCCACCTTTTCCCAATGTGTTAAGCAAATCATGGTTGCTTTGGTGCAGGAGAAGATTTTTAACAAGCCTCTAATGCCTTTCTAAAGTTACGATCGTTTTTAATGTTTACTCCTGTTTAATTATTCAATCATATTTTAATTAGCGTACGATTTAATGGTTTCACTTATTATCTGGAAGTGGAGTCATGGTGACTGGACTTCTTTTCTTGAGATTCTGAGACGTTTCGCTGCTCATCCAAACAGCTTGGTCAGTCTGAGTGTTCACTTTATTATGTTTTTAGTTCCGTTCTTTTGATAGTGTGTGTCTCCTTGGGTCCCATTTATCGGGAGAAAGTCAGACTAAAAACAAAACAAACAAACAAACACACAGACCTGCAGCCAAATTCATTTTTCAAAGCAGGTGCTTACAACTGTGTTGTGGTTGTTGACACAGAAGGGAGACACGTTGCACACAAGCATTCTCACGGACCTACCATGGGTTCCTATTTATCTGCTTGCATTTCCATGCTTTCGAAGTGAACTGCTAGGTTGGCAGGAGCTGGAGTTATCAGCGGGAGCTCGCTCCGCTGCGTGGCACCCGGGATTCGAACCGCCAAGCTGCCGACTTTGCAGCCGACAGTTTTCGAAAAGGTTTAGTCCACTGAGCCACCACGCCCCACTTGGTATATTTGCCTTCAATGCTGCAAGCCGCTTTCAAGGAGAAAGGTGGGGCTAACATGTTTTAAATAAATAAATACAAATAAACAAGCAAATAAACAAACCACAACATGGTTTATTGAAATTAAAATGCAGTGCTGCGTTTTGTGTGTGCCTTCCTCAGTCATTTTATACAAAATACAGTGGGGGGAAACAAGGGGGATTGTTGGTTAATTATAAATACATATATACTGTATTGGTGTTTCACTCCTCTGTGTTTCTTTTGCACAAGGTGTGAAGGGCGGAGTGAGAACGGGGTTGCGCTCTAAGGGTGCACACCATAAGCTGAGCTCTCAAAAGCAACAGAAACCCTAACACTTCCCTTTGTCTAAATTATAAAAAAAGAGTCTCTGTCCCCCCCCCCCCAAGGGGACATGCTTCCTCTGGAATTCCTGATACAGCCCACTCTGGGCACTTTTACACGACCCCTAAAATCCGAGGCAAAGGGCTCCCAGATGCAGAGCTTAAAATTGTTTTCCCACCAGCTCCGGACTTTTTTTAAAAAAATTAAGTACAACCACGCCCACCTAAGTGCGTCCCAGCGCGTTTTCCAAGTACCTGGTCTCCCAAGGTGAAAAATTTCTGATGTGGATTGCAAAGCGGTGAGTGCCGGGCTCTCCTCCCTTCTGGTTTTTTTTTTTTTTTTTGCCCTCCACCCCTTTAAGAGACTGGAATGCTTCCCGGGGGTAGCTCATGGCAGAGCGGAGGTGAGCCTGCATTCTTTTCTCCATTTTTTTCTCCCTCCCCTCACGCTGACAGGAGCAAGGGAGTGCGGAGGGGTGGGAACACAGCAAGAGGAGCAAACCCCCAAGATCTCTGGTCCGAATTTAAGTTGCCAGCGGATCTTAGGGGTCGTGTAAAAGCACCCTCTGAAAGGGGGGTGTTGAGCAGCACGGGACCAGGGGACTTCAGGAAGAAGATGGGGGGGGGCAGTTGTGTTGAGCTTGGGGGCCTGCGTCCAGCTTCCTGGTTGGGGAAGCAGGGTGTAGCCTGCAGAATTACTTGTAAACCACCCTGAGAGTGCTTTAAGCGCTACGGGGCGGTATCGAAGCAGCACCCTTTGGTTCGCTTTTTTTTCTCCAGGGGTCAGAGGCTGAACCCGCTGAGCCCAATACCGTCAATGCTGACTGGCAGCCGATGCTGTCCAAGTTTTTCCTGGAACCTGGGTGAGGCTGAAGTGACAGATTCCTTTCCCAGCCTGTCCCTGGGGTTCGGATTCTGCAGCTGCCCCCATAACCTCTCCTTCTCCTGTTAAGTCATCGGGCCATCCCGATAATGCACCCTTGCCGCTTGATGCACGTCATATTATCTGCAAGTGGTGGCATCCACCCCTCCAAAGGAACAGCTAGGTAGCTGTGCTGGAGGGTGAGGCATCACTTCCGATAATGTTCTTACCCCCTGCTTCAGGGAAGCTGCTTCCTCTTCTCCTCTCCCTGCCTTTCGGCTCCTCGGAGCATTCCTATCTTTTGCTTTGATTCCTTCTGGAAGGACCCGTAAGCTGATCAGATCAGTTACTCTAAATTTATCCCTCTTACATGCGAGATAATTTTAAGATTTCACTTCCCAGAGCTCCTGCCCTACAAGACTGATCAAATCCCCATTTCACAGATTGTGAAGACTGAGTCCGAAAGAGAGGACAGCATTCATGGGAAGGTGAGAAGGGCCTGGTAGGAACCCATGCAACATTTGCTACACACAGATGCTTTAGGGCAGGGGTGGGGAACCTTTGGCCTTCCAAATGTTTTGGACTGCAACTCCCAGAATTCTGAGCCAATATTGCCAATGATAAAGGGCTGTATGTGTTGTGGTCCAAAACATCCGGAGGGCTGAAGGCTTCCCCACCCCTTCTTTTGGGAAACAACTACAGGCCTCAAGATGTTTTTGACTACAACTCCCATCATATCTCACCGCTGAGAACATTGATTGATGGGGGGGGTTATGTAAAAATAAATAAACGGTGGTCCCACTGGGTGCCATTGCAGTAGGGAGCCCCTCCATCTGTCTGTTCGTCTGTCTGTCTGCATCTCACTCCTGTCCTCCCCCCCCCCTTTCTCTCTCCTCTCTCTCTCTCTCTCTCTCTCTCTCTCTCTCTCTCTCTCCCCCCTTGCTTCCTGGCTGGATCACTGCAGCGGCAGAGCCAACGAGCAAGCAGGCAGCAGAGCAACCTACAAGGTTACCTACAGATGCAGAGCAGAAAAAGGAAGGGGGGCTAGGGAATAGGGTGGTGGATGTGGGGTTGTGGGTGGGGGGACTCCCTGGAAGGAAGGGGTGACCAGAGAAGGAAATGCAGGGGGTTTGTGCAAGCACCCCTAGGAGAGGGAAAACGGTTAGGGGAGAGGGAAGGGGCTCTGGGGGGGGTGCTTATCCTCCTATGCCCCATCACACCGGGTAAAATCCAGATTTGGGGCGGGTGACACCTTTACAGACCGCTCCACTCCCTGAAAGGTGAGCCTGAGTCAAGGTCTGTTCCTCCTTGGGCAGAACACACAAGACGTGTAAGCCTGCCTGTCCATGAGATTTTAGTAGCCGGATCCAGGTGTTATCCTGCCCAGATGCTGGTCCTGTTCATAATAGACACCTACGCCCCCCCCCCCCAAGGCAGCTTTGTTTGGGACCTTGAGGTGGGCGGGCAGAGGGCCTTTGACCCATCCCTGAGAGCTATTTAGGACAGGAGGCCTTCCGGGGTGGGGTGGGATGAGATTCAAGGGCCGGGTGGAAATTGGAAGGGGAGGATGATGAAAAGAGGGGTGGGAAGGATTTAAAGCAGCTGCCAGATATGGGGAGTGGGGTGTTAAGGGTCCTGACCTTGAGTGTGTGTGTATATGGGGGGGGGATATTGTAAACGGAAGCCTTTGGTGAGGAGTACATTTGAGGCCAGGCCAAGGAAACATCCCCTTTTGTGGACTACAAATGCCAGTATCCCCTGCCACCACTCTGGTGAAGGGAGTCCTTAGAAGGTGCCAGGCTGGAGGAACGGAGGGTAGAGGAAAGGTTGAGATCTGCAGGACCCAATCCTGGGAAAACTGGCCTGGGAGTCGATAGTAGTGGGTTCTTATTTGACTTTTTTTTTGGGGGGGTGAGGCCTGTGGGGTGGCCTTGAGGGACCCTCCCCAGGCCAGGAAGGTGGGTCAGAAGGCCCTAAAGCAGTGATGGTGAACCTTTTAGAGGCCAAGTGCCCAAACTGCAGTTCAAAACCTACTAATTATTTGCAAAGTGCCAATAGAGCCATTTAACCTGAACACAGGTGGCAGTGAAAGGGGCGATGTTGGGTGCCCACAGGAAGGGCTCCGAGTGCCACCTTTGGCACCCGTGCCATCGGTTCGACAACACTGCCTTAAAGTATGTGCAGGGTGTGTGTGTGTGTGTCTGTGGATAGGAGGGAGATCACCCCAAAGAGATTTCTGCTCCTCATTTATTCTGTCCCGGCTTTCCCAACACAACTGCTGGTTTGGAAAAGACACACAAACGCACACACACACATACAGAGAGAGGCAGAGGCACAGGAGGGTTCCCTCCGCCCCATTCCTCCTCAATCCCTCCTTAATGCACGCAA
Organism: Phrynocephalus guinanensis; assembly: GCA_037367245.1. NCBI lineage: Eukaryota > Metazoa > Chordata > Lepidosauria > Squamata > Agamidae > Phrynocephalus > Phrynocephalus guinanensis. Next base: position 1,617,790 of record CM074743.1, read on the forward strand.
ATATATTTAAATGGATTTAATTTATTTTTATAGGCGTGCATTCCCGCCCATGGCCTGGAGGTTGACAGCTTAAGAGGGAAGGAAAAAGAGGGGGGAAAATCAAGATTGACTCAGGATTAAGGCAGGGAGGCGCCTCCCCAGCGGTGAAACATCTGGGTGGCGGTGCTGGGGGGGGAGGGAGGGAGGGAGAGGGGGGGATTAAGGGAAGGGGTGGAGGGGGGGCTGGGTGTTTTTTTTTTGTGGGGGTGGGATGGAGTCACTTTCAGGCTCCGCAACACGAGACTCAAGGGCTGCCCAACCTACCCATCGACGGCTGCCTGCCTGGCTGGGGTGGGGTGGAGGTCGTGGGTTGGGGGGGGCTGTTTTGGAGGAGGAAGAGGAGGAAGAGGAAGAGCTGGTCGGGAGAAGATGGGGGGGGGGAAAGAACGCCCCTTTGCCAAACCTGTTGGCTGGGGGAGTATGGGAGCGGTAGTGCCAACCCAAGCCACGCTGGTCGGGGGAACATGGGGGGCTGGAGTCCAAAACTTGTTCCAAGCCAGGAGAGATGGGGAACGTTATTAGTATCTGGGACGTCCTGGACCCACAGGGTAACTTTCCCAGCTCAGGGTGGTGGGGGTGGGTGGGGATGGAGAATCCTGGCGGTGGCGGACTCAGAAGGGAACTTAGGGGGACACTCTGCTGGGGGGGTCGAGGAGGAGGAGGAGGAGGAGGAGGGGGTCCTGCATCCAGGCGGGGTGGGGTGGGGGGGCAAGGGCTGGGAGAGCCTGCTTTCTGCTTCTGTCGGATCCACGGACTCCAAGGCCCAGCAGGCGGGGCTCCTTCCCCGGACAAAGGAAACCCCCCCGCCCCGCGCCCCCCGCTTTCCCTCTTTTTCGACCCGCGCGAGTCTCGTGTGAACGCTCCGCAAAAGGAGGCAAGGCGAGAGGAAGGGAGGCCGGCGCAGACCCGGGAGGTGGAAGCCCATCTTCCCCCATGGAGAGGGGCCGTGAACCCCCCCCCCCCAAAAAAAAAGAACTGATTGGAAGGAGATCGCATTGGATTACAAAGCCCACTCTCCCTCGCGCAGCATAGCCTGCTGCTGGTATAGGATTCTGGTAGCTGTAGTCCTTAAAGAAACATTTATTCCCCTGCTAGGTCTGCTTTTGGGAGGGGGGGAGGGAGGGGCTGATTATGAAAGGGACCCCCCCCTCCAGCACCAAAGTGTTGGAGAAACCAACCTATCATGCTGATTTTCAACATATAGATGAAAAGGGTGGTGCATACCACAACCTAGTTTGAACTATTTGCATGAAGACCAATTAGAAGCATTTATATTTCCTGGGGGCTTGCAAACCACACCTTTCTACTTCCTGCTCCTTTCCACGTGTAAGCCTTGGCAAGAAGCCATTATTTGTTTTGGGGAACTCACAGAGAGAAGATGTATCTCTGTGATGTGTGTCCTTTCTTTGTCTCAGCACGTGGGCAAAAGGACACAGAGCAAAGCTTTTTTTTTTCAGGAATATTCTTTTTCTTTACTTCATTCTTTCGACCTGCATTTAACCTGAGCCATATTAGTGCCTGCAAGAGAAATATGTAAGTGAACTCCCTTTTATACTCTTTTTAAAGGAAAGGAAGCCTCTTGCGTGTTTCTTGTTTAAAGTGCTAGGGTTTGCAGGAGGAGTGGAAACTGGGGAACTTCTGAGGTTGATTACTTTCTTGTAAGCAGGCCATACTTCTGTTGCACATGGACACGAAATTCAAACAATTTTTAGCTTTGCCAACAAGTTGCCTGAGTTTCTTGTGATCTAATTAATGAATAAAGAAACACTTACAGAGAAAGATCAACAAAGAAGTATTTTTCTGGTTTATTTTAAAAAGTGACTGCGCTCTTTGTTTCCCCCCCACACCTCTCTATATGCAAACTAGCTGAAGAGATTCCTTTGTTTGCTGCTGGTGCTGCTTTGTTTAAAAAGTAGAGGAGCAATATTACTGGTTTTTCTCTAAGCATGGAAGGCACTGCTCAAAATTTTGGTTATGCAGGGATGTTACCTGAGCTAAATTCTAATAACTTTGAAAAATGGAAATTAAGGCTGATGCTGGGATTACAAGCCCTGGATATCTCCTCTTGTGTGAAAAATGAAAAACCCACTGATGCAGATGCAAAAATTGCATGGGAAAGGCAAGATGCAAAGGCTCAATATATCATTGTTTTCAGTTTAAAAGATAATCAGCTGCATTACATTCATGGATGTGAAACAGCAAAAGAAATGATTGAGAAACTAGAGGAGGCCTATGGTGCAGGCAGCCAACATTCTCAGATTGCCCTTTTCCAAAGATTGGTTGGGCTTCGTCTGCATGATAAGAAAGATTCAGAAAAACACATATCTGAATTTCTTGACTTAGTGAATACTCTGAATAGCACAGGCCTTGGGTTCACTGATGATCAAATGAGGCTCTTCCTCATGGCATCTCTAAGTGAGAAATTTAGTGGCTGTTGTTCTGTTATCAATGCCCCCAAATTGCCTTTTCATGCATGCATTAAAGCTCTCAGAGAGGAATGCAAGGAGAATGCAGCTTCCTCCTCCTGTGATGCAGAGCATAGTGGATCAGGTTACAACATGATTCGAACTAGAGGCCATAGCAAGGCCACGCCTCGTGGCCAATCCTGTGATGCTTGCTGGTCTTGTGGCAAGGTGGGGCATAGAGCCAAGAATTGTTACACCCGCAAAGACTCTTCAGCCAATGGCAGCTCTCCCAATCCTGTACAAAAGGAGCGCAGAAAGCAGCCTATGCCTTCAGGTCAGAAGAGCACATTTAAAAGCCAGAAAAGCAAAGCCACTCCATGCCATGCATTTATAGTTTGCAAAGCCACTCTCAATCTAACTGACCATACAGATGCATGGGTTCTTGATAGTAGTTCGAGTCACCATGTGACAAACCAAATTAATTTTTTTAAAAGCTTTCAATCAAATGCTGATGGAGAAATTCGAGTGGCAGATGGGACTCATGTAAAGATACAAGGGATAGGATCTGGATCCCTGGTCTGTCCTGTAGGAAATATGACTCATATAAACAACATGAAGGGTGTCCTATATGTGCCAGAGATACAGTGTAGTCTCCTCAGTGCCTCTGCTCTTACAGAAAAAGGCTTCAAAGTGTGCTTTTATAAAAATAAAGGAACAGTCGAAAAGGATGGCGTCGTAGTTCTAGAAGCATATAAATCTGATGGCATCTTCAAAGTTAATCTCTTAGACCAACAGGTGCAATTCAACACAGCACGGATGGTACAAGAAGACGAAACCAGCTTGGATCTGTGGCGTTGCAGGTTTGGACATAGAGACCAATGCAATCCTGGAACTGCATAGGAAAAACGTGGCCAGAGGAATTCAGGTAAAACAGCCTGACACAAGCCAAACAAGCAGGTGTGTAGATTGTGCATCACGCAAAAGGGAGTAAGGCCCTCCTTTCATTCAAATCCTGAGAAAAGAAGCACAAAAGTACTAGAATTGATTCATACAGATTTGTGTGGTTCATTTTGTGTTGATTCACTAGGTGGGAATAGGTATGCACTAATTTTTCTGGACGATTTTTTGAGGTACCGTACCACCTGTCTGCTGAAGAACAAGAGTAAGACTTCCAGCTTTCTAAATAAGTATGTGGCACTGGTGAGCAACAAATTTGAGTCACAAGCCACAAACTTTTCTCTCAGATTCTGGTGGTGAGTACGTTGGAGATGACACACAGACATTCTTAGAGGAATGCGGCATCACACATATTACGTCTGTGCCCTTTAGTCCCAAGCAAAACGGTTCAGCAGAGAGAAAACTTGAGATACCTTGTAGAAATGAGCAGATGCATGGTCACAGATGCTGGATTGCCAAACCAACTTTGGGGCGAAGCAATCATGACAGCAACATAACTTCAGAATAGATTGCCAACCAAAGGCACTGCAAAAACACCTTTTGAACTGCGGCACGGAAAAGCTCCAAATGTATCCCATTCCCACATTAAAGTCTTTGGGAGCATTGCATACTCCTTCATACCAAAAGAAAAGAGGCACAGATTAGACTCTAGAACTGAACCCACAGTCGTGGGTGGGTATGCCTCACAGATGCAGGGATACCGAGTGATGAACTTAAATGTTGGTCAGGTCAGCATACGGCGTGTAGTCTACTTTGATGAGCAAAGAAAGGCTGACAAAACAGGAACTGTGCTAGACATTCCTACTGAAGCACAACAAAACAGCCAGTCTCTCCTGGACACATCCATGTCGGACCTCTTTTTCACAGAGAAGGATGAGACAGTGAAAGGAGATGAACAAGCGATAATAGGTACACCTTCAGAAGGGGATGCAGATGAAGTAGCCAGGGCAGCTGAACAAGGGACTGAGTTGCCAGAGGTTCCAGAACCAGCAGTCAGATGCTCATCACGACCCAACAAAGGTGTACCACCCCTTCGCCTGTCCTACCTTGCAAGGTCGTCGCGCACGGGTGAACCAGCGATCTGGGAAGAAGTTGAAGAATCCAAGCAGGTCGCTGCTGAAGAAGCCTGCAGAGAGCTCCTTTGAATCAGACAACTGCTGAAGGACTTCGGAGTGGAACAACTAGAACCCATCCAACGGCTAGAAGACAATCGACGCGGCATCAAGCTGATGGAAGGACTTCCAAGAGACCAATTCCAGACTCTTTGAGGCATGATGGGAATTGTTGAAAATCAATGCATGACAGCTTGAGAAGGGGTGTTGGATAAACCAATCTATCGTGCTGATTTTCAACCTAGATGGGAAGGGCGATGCATGCTACAACCTAGCCAGGTCTATCTGCATGAGGGCCAATTAGAAGGATTTATATTTCCCGGGGCTTGCAAACTATGCCTTTCTAATTCCTGCTCCTTTCAAGGTGTAAGCCTTGGCAGGAAGCCCTTAATTCATTTTTTGGAACACAGAGAAGATATAGCTCTGTGATGTCTGTCCTTTCTTTGTCTCAGCACGTGGGCAAAAGGACACAGAGAAAACCCTATTTTTTTTATGGAATATTCTTTTTCTTTACTTTATTCTTTCGACCTGCATTTAACCTGAGCTGTATTAGTGCCTGCTAGAGAAATAAATGTAAGTAGACTCTTTTATACTCTTTTTAACACCAAAAGGAAGCCTCTCCTGTGTTTCTTGTTTAAAGTGCCAGGGTTTGCAGGAGGGGTGGAGACTGAGGGGCTTCTAAGGTTGATTACTTTCTTGTAAGCAGGCCACACTTCTGTTGCACATGGAAACAGAAATTCAAATGAGGTTTTCTAGGCTCGGCCCAACGAACTCCCAGAATCAGCACACTGGCAGGAGGATTCTGGGAGTTGTAGTCCCACAACAAGACTTTCCCAGGTACCTATAATGGAACAACCCCTCCCTCATTCCTGCCACCTGCCTGCATCTTGAATCCAGGCCTCGACTGCTTTTTTTTTTTTTTTTTTTTTTTGATATGGGAAACCGTAGCCTTCACAATAAACATCAGCCACGGAGACCCCCTCCTTTCCACCTACTCCAGTTTATCAGACCTTCCTCCTATTAGGGAGGGCTGAGAACGGGGGAAAGGAGGTTGGGGGCATGTGGGGCACAAAAAATGGCCCCACTTGATGGGACGGATCCTGCTCCAAGACCCTACGTGCTGTATTTTCCAATCTTGAGGCCTTTCCTGAATCCCAGATCAGGGAGGTGGTGGCATGTCTTGGAGGGGGGTGTCTTCTGCTTTAAGATAAATTCATGCCAACCCAGGGCTGAGGCCTGGCATGGAAAGCAGATTATGGGCCGATTAAACTCTGATTCAGATTCCCGTGGGGGGTGGGGGTGGGATGGGGGCTGGCTGCCAAGTAGAAGAGGATTGGAGCATCCATGGAAGAGGTTCCCTCTTCACACTTCCTCTCCAACCTACCTCTGCATCACATCAGGGGAGGCACAGCCTAGGAAATCCCCCCATTGCCCCCTTATTCCTGCCCACCCCCCCACCCCCCGCTCAGCACAGCCTTGTGTCAAATTAGCAAACATCCCTGAAAAGTCCGTAGGGCAGTGTTGGCGGACCTTTATGGCACGGGTGACAAAGGTGGCCCTCGGAGCCCTTTCTGGGGGCACCCGACATCGCCCCATTCACAGCCACCTGCATTCAAATTAAATTGCTGTATTAGCACTTGGCAAAAAAATTGGGTTTTGAATCGCATTTTGGGCACTCGGACTCTAAAAGATTCTCCATCACTGCCCTAGGATGCAACAACACACCAATGGGGTGACAGTACCACTCTATTCTGCTCTGGTCAGACCCCCACCTGGCGTCCTGTGTCCAGTTCTGTGCGCCTCAGTTTAAAAAGGATGCTGACAACCTTGAATAGGTCCAGAGGAGGGCGACCCAAGATGATTGAGGGTCTGGAAGAAATGTCTTACGAGGAGTGGCTTAGGGAGCTGGGAACGTTTAGCCTTTCCAAAAGAAGGCTGAGGGGGGATATGAAAGCTATGTTTAAATATTTGAAAGGAGGTGATATTGAAGAGGGAACAGGCTTGCTTTCCAGGGCTTCAGAGACTAGGACTCGGGGCAATGGTTTCAAAATACAGGACAAGAGATTCCGTTTGAACATTAGGAAGAACTTCATGACGGTTAGAGCTGTCCGGCAGTGGAAGATGCTGCCACAAAGGAGGGTGGTGGAGTCTCCTTCTTTGGAGGTTTTTAAGCAGAGTCTGGATGGCCACATGTCGGGGATACTGTGATGGGGTTCCTGCATGGCAGGGGGTTGGACTGGATGGCCCTTGAGGTCTCCTTGAGGATTCTATGAAAATAGAGGATCTGGCAAGCTGGATGGGTGTGCCAGGGTACCTGGCTGTCTCAAGACCCCTGCCCCAGGCCGCTGGAATGGAAGAAGGTCTCTGCTGCCCCCACGACCAACACACACACACACACACGCACAAAACCGATGCAGTTTTCTCTCCCCCCCCCCAGCAAAATCCTTCAAATGCCTTTTAGACATATTATGGGAGCCTGCAGACCGTTGCCAGGTTCGTTCTGAAACGCCCAACCCCACCTGGTAGGGAAAGCGTCTTGAAGGGTGGAGGTGATGCTCTGGGTTTCCCCCAAGCCACCCCCTTTCCTCAGATTATTCTTGAGAAGGGGGGGGGAGAGCGGAATTGCATCCTGAGATAAGCCGAAAACAGGCGGCCCGCGGTAGTGTCAACGCAAGCACTTTGGGCCCGGTCGCGGGTGTGTGTTGGCTGCGTCCCACCGGCAAGCGCGCTGCTTTGCCAGCTGCAAGGACACCCCAGGGTAATGAGTTGCAAAACCGGTGCCAAGAAAACCGCCAGGCAGAGGCGGAGAGGGAGGAAGGGGGGGAGGATAGATCTCAGGTCGCTGCTGGCAGGCTGTGTACCTGGATATCCAGGCAGGGGGTGGATAACTGTGTGTGTGTGTGTGTGTGTGTGCATGGAAGAGCGGGGAGGCAGGGAGCTGATTTCTACAAAGAACCCTGATGGATCAAACTGCACCCCCCCCCTTGCAAAGTATCCACTTTCCATCAAAGAGGCAGCCAGAAGCTTACAAAGCAGGGCCTCCGAAGGAGTAAAACATTCCCCATCTTTCCCTCCGCCTGCCAGCATCTGGTTTTTAAGGCTCGGCTGCCTCTGGTTTTGGAGATTTCATTTGACCAGCACAACTGTACTCCCCATTATGCAAACCCCACCCCACCTCCCCAGTTCATCCAATTGTCCTTCAAAACCACCCTCGCTGTGTCGTATGGGAACAGAATCTGGTGCTGGATCCTAGAAGTCAGAAGGGGCCAGCAAATCGTTTTAGAGCAGGCATGGCCAAACTTCGGCCCTCCTGATGTTTTGGACCACAACTCCCAGAATTCTAAGCTTAGACTGCCAATGGCAAAGGACTGTGGGAGTTGTGGTCCAAAACATCTGGAGGGCCAAAGTTTGGACATGCCTGTTTTAGAGTGTGTTATTCCAACTGGATTTGTGTCTTATTGTTGACCAGTGCTTATGTATTGGCTCAACTGTTATGTTTTTTGTTCACTGTGCTAAGCCACCCAGAGTGGCCTTTGCTGCCCAATGGGAAATATCAAAATCCTACCCAATCAATCAATCAATGAGGCCTTGAAGGCCAACCCCCCTCCCCGGTCAAGGCGTCCCCTGCTCCCCCCCTCCCCCCGGTCAAGGGACCTGCCTGAGGCTCCAGAAAGCACACCCCTGGATTAAATCTTCTGCTGTAGCACAACTCCAAAAGCCAGGATACTGCCCCATGTCAAGTCACCTGTCCTTCTACCTTCCAGCCCTGACTCGGGTTCAACGGACATGATCCTGATGGACCTGCAAATTCCAAGAGAACAATGCCGGCACCTCCACAAATCTGCCTCCTCCACACCTCCCTTTGGCCTCTTTTTGCTTAGTTTTTTTCTAAATCCCAATACCAGTGGTTCTCAACCGGTGGGTCCCCAGATGTTCCTGGACTGCAACTCCCAGAAGCCTCTATCACTCGCTGTGCTGGAAGGGGTTTCTGGGAGTTGCAGTCCAGGAACATCTGGGGTGCTTTTATGCATTCGCCATTCTCTTGCCTGATACACCCGGAGTACCTGAATTGAAACCACAGGAGCTGGTCATGAACCTCCAAAGTGACAATGGCCTGGGAGAACTGGGGTGATTAGCTGACATCAATTAAACCGACAGCTGACGCACCATGATGCAGAATAAGTCATAGAATCATAAGAGTTGGAAGAGACCTCGAGGGCCATCCAGTCCAACCCCCTCCCATGCAGGAACCTCCATCCCCAGTATTTCCGACAGATGGCCGTCCAGGCACTGCTTAAAAACCTCCAAAGAAGGAAGGAGACTCCACCACCCTCCTTTGAGGCAGCATCTTCCACTGCCGAATAGCTCTAACTGTCGTGAAGTTCTTCCTAATGTTCAAATGGAATCTCTTTTCCTGTAGTTTGAGACCACTGCCCCGAGTCCTAGTCTCTGAAGCCATAGAAAACAAACCTGTTCCCTCTTCAATATGACATCCTTTCAAATATTTAAACATAGCTATCATATCCCCTCTCAGCCTTCTTTTAGAGAGGCTAAACATTCCCAGTTCCCTAAGCCGTTCCTCATAAGACATTTCTTCCAGACCCTCAATCATCTTGGTCGCCCTCCTCTGGACCCATTCAAGATTGTCAACATCCTTTTTAAATTGAGGCGCACAGAACTGGACACAGTACTCCAGGTGGGGTGTGACCAGAGCAGAATAGAGTGGTACTATATAACTTCCCTTGATCTAGCCACTATGGCTTCTGTTGATGCAACCAAGAATCGCGTTGGCTTTCTTGGCCGACCACATCACACTGCTGACTCATGTTCAATTTGTGGTCCACCAAGACTCCCAGATCCCTTTCACAGGTACTATTTTCCAGCCAGGTGTCTCCCAACCTATATCTGTGCAATTCATTCTTTTTACCTAGATGCACAACCCTACATTTCTCTCTGTTAGACAGACAGACAGACAGGCACTAGACCACCTGAGGCTACCTTGTCCAAAGATCTTAACAGGTGGCCCACGATGGATGCCTTTCCCATTACTGACCATCAGCTCAGACAGAAATGGGATCGACCTAGATTCCTGCACATTGGAACAGAAGAGCCAGGAATCCTACATCCCATCTTTTTATATATATATATATATATACAGTATATATATATCTCCCCCGCCCCCAAATCCCTGGGAGTTAAAATCCCCACTCTCAGCTGGCCCCCAATTTCTCCGCTTCTATCCAATGCCAGCGAAATGCTTTTCTCAGCTGGCTCCTCAGACTACAGACACGGAGGCAGGGGGTGGCGGCAGCTGGGGACGGCAGTGTTGGAGCGTTGATACAGAACCCACAGCCCGGCTGCCTGCGGCTCAGAACAGACGGTGAAGAAGCTGCCTGGCCTGTCTTCCAAGGGGGTGGGGGATCCTTCCAGGGGTGGGTGGGAGAAAATCTGTTCACAAGTTTGCAAGCTCACCCAGGCTCCTGCTCGATTCGCAAGCTTGCTCTTACCCTGAGTAAGGGAACCCCGTCTGCTCTTCATACCTCCCCCCCCCCCACCCGACACCTTGCTCTTTCAGCCCCCTGGCCCATTGGGGCCTGTGCTCCCTCCTTCTCGGCCCTTTCAACCCAGATGAGCAGCCCTCTTCTGACAGGATGGCGAACCAATCTGAAGCCAGGGCTGGCCGGTAAGGCAGGAGTCACTGTCCCTGACAGCCTGCCTTGCAGGGTTCTCGTGAGGGCCTAAGCCAGGATGAGCAAAATCAGGACCGGGGGGATGCACACCCCTCCCCAGCCCTTTCTGCATCCTCCCTCCCAAGCTCCTGCTGGTCAGACTCTGCCAACAAAGGGGTAGACTTCTTTCCAGCCAACATCATAAGAACGTAAGAAGAGCCCTGCTGGATCAGACCAAAGGCCCATCTAGTCCAGCTTCCTGTATCTCACAGCGGCCCCACCAGATGCCTCTGGGAGCGCACAAGACTAGATCTCTGTCTTCTTATACCACCACCCCTGCATCTGGCCCTTGAAGTACCCCGGCTTTAAGCCTGGAGATGGCACATCTCCCCATCATAGTTTGTAACCTGGGGTGGACTTTTCCTCCAGGAATCTGTCCAATCCTCTTTTGAAGGCATCCAGGCCAGATGCCATCACCACTCCTGTGGCAGGGAGTTCCACAGATTAACAACACGCTGGGTGAAAAAAAATATTTTATTTGGTCTGTTCTCACTCCCCCAGCCCTCAATTTGAATGGATGTCCCCTAGTTCTGGTATTTTGTGAGAGGGAGAAGAGCGTCCCTCTATCCACTTGACTCATGCCCTGCATAATTTTGTACATCTCAATCACATCCTTGTTCTGCGCCATTCATTGGGTGACCTGCCCCTCCTCCCCAAGAAGGGCAGGTGTTGGCAATCACCCCCACTTCCAATGCCTCTTCCCCAGGTGTTCCCTCTGCCTTCCGTGTGCAAATTGGTCAAGAATGGACATGAAAAGACACAACGCAACCTGCAACGTTTTATGGGCTGGGGCTGGGGCAAGCCGGAGAGGGAAGCGGTGTTCTTTTTCAAAGCAGGGGCATCCTTTTACCACCACCACCACCCCATGATGGCAATTTGAGCTCCTCTGGTTCATGCGTCCCCTGAAGAAGCCAAAATGCCATATGGGAGGTCATTTTCAGGACTGCCCTTTTCTTTCCTCCCCCCCCCCCAAAAAAAAAGAGAACCAAACACGAATGAAACATCAACAAACCATCAACAGTGTATTACAGTGGTGGCCAAACTTCGACCCTCCAGAAGTTTTGTACCACAACTCCTACAGTCCTTTGTCATTGGCAATACAGGCTTAGAATTCTGGGAGTTGTCCAAAACATCTGGAGGGCCAAAGTTTGGCCACTACTGGCACAATGGATGTTAATCATTATAGACTCACATATAACTCTCTTTCCCCTGTGTCATGCTTTATTATTGCGTCTCTGCATTCAGAATATGGTAGATTCAGAAATGTTTATGAATAAGTAGATCATCACTAAAAACGACAACAACATGAGATTGGGGTGAATGGGTGGTGGTGGGAGAGGGGGCACTCTGTATGTAAGCTTCCAGGCCTTGTCCTCTTTTCAAAAGTTGCCCAGAAGATTTAATTTGGACACCGTGGACTTGTAGTGTTGAATTCGACTGTAAAAGGGGAGACGGGGGGGGGGGGGGGGGAACGGTTGCCACACCAATGCAAGTATTTAAGACTGGGTCTGTGGAATCAGATAACCATTCAGCTTAAAAACCTTTTCCCTCCAGTGGGGACCAGAGCAGTCTCACACTACGTGACTGTTTGGAGATGTCCCGGATGATTTTCCAGGGAACGTACTTCTTTGCAACACCCTCCTTGTCACACACGGGAATGATCTGTGGTGTGACGTCTCTCCCCCCCCCCCCCCCCCGGCTGCTTGCCGTCACCGTCAACACCATTTCACCTTGCCGAAGGACCTCTCCTGCACACCAGCCACAATGACAACGTTCTGTTCTGGTTCCACTGCGACAGCCTGCCTTATAGACGGCTTAGGAAGCCAAGTGCTGGGGAGATTTATTTATTTATTTATTTATTTATTTATTTATTTATTGGATTTTTATACCACCCATCTGGCAGCGAGGTCACTCTGGGCGGTTTACAACAATTAATACATTCAAACAATGTATACAATAAAACCATAAATAGTAACACAATAAAAATAAAAATAAAAATAAAGTGACATAAAACAATATATTATCATTGGCAGGATAATCAGGGAGATTCCTTGCTCAAGAGACATTAGGAAAACGGGAGCACCCTGTAAGACGTAAGGACATAGCACACACGCGCGCGCGCACGCACACACACACACACACACACACACACACAGAGAGACAGAGGGTAGCTGCAGCATGCGCGACACTTCACAGACGGGTACTGGTGAGTTCCTTGGCTTGCCTGTCCGTGGGTGTTCCTTCCAGAGTACAGTACGAGACCTTCTGGCAGAGGGCTACCAACTGTAACCGTCTGCCTCCTTCCTCCCCCCCCCCTTTCCACCCCATTCTCTCCTTGCAAGAAAGGGGATGAAGGAAAAGGGGGGGGGAGAACATCAGGGTGGGGTGGACAGGGGGCCGCATTCAGAAGGTGTCGCCGTGTTGGATGCCTCGTGAAATCGGTCCCCGTGTGATCAAGGGTAACTTCCAGAAGCTCTGTCAGGTCCCACTGTGGCCCCAGGCAAGAGGAACCTCCACATGGATGGGAACTGTAGTTCCATACCCCGGAGGGCATGAGAATGGGAAAGGCCGTTGGGGGGGGGGTGTCCCCAGAGCTTCAGGCAGGGGTATCTCCTAGTCTTAGCTGGAGACTGAGGTTGGAAGCTGTGGATCCTACATTTGAAGAAGGATGCAGCTGACCAACTGGAGCAAGTTCAGAGGAGGGCAACCAGGATGATCAGGGGGCTAGAAACTAAGCCCTAGTACAGTGTTGGCGAACCTGTGGCACTGGTGCCAAAAGTGGCACTCAAGAGCCCTTTATGTGCGCACCTGACATCGCCCCTTCACCGCCACCTGGATTCAGGTTAAACTGCTGTATTGGCACTTTGCGAATAATTAGTGGGTTTTGAAACGCAGTTTAGGCACTCGGTCTCTAAAAGGTTCACCATCACTGCCTGAGGAGGAAACAAGAGAAGGAACTTGGCACGTTGAGCCTTGCAAACAGAAGAACCGAGATAAGATAACTCTCTTCAAAGACTTGAACAGCGGTCTTCTACACAGGAGGGGCAGGATCTGGTCTCGACGAATCCAGAGTGCATAACACACGGTGGGTTCAGGCTACGAGAAGACAGGTTTAGTCTGCATATCAGGAAAAAAACTTCTTAACTCTTAGAGCAGTACAACAGCGGAACCAATGACCTTTTGTAGGCGATGAGCGCTCCAACACGGGAGGCCTTCAAGAGAAAATTGGACACCCCAATGTCAGATCTGCTTTTATTTGGATTCTGGCACTGAACAGAAGGTTGATGGCCTTTTAAATCCTTTTCCAACTCTCCTGTGATTTTATGATATACAGCTCCTCCTCATTTAGTTCAGCTCCTACCCATTTTGATAATCACGGGATGTCCTGATCTTTGTCTCTTCAACACTGGAGGTTCAAAACGTGGTCCCTGGCAAAACCTGGATGGTTTTCTTTTTCTTTCCTTTCTTTCTTTCTTTCTTTTTTTTTTTGCAAAAGGGAAGTCATTGTATTACTTCATGGGAGCCAGGCTGCCTAAAATTAACAGTGCTTGTGTTGCACTTTATTATTAGATTGCTCTGTCAGCTATGGGGGTATTCCATGGTGCCCTCTAGTGGCCAATTCTGATATTGCACATTGCAAAGTTTGCCAACTTTTAAGAAAACTTCCCTTGGCACTTAGGATTGATAAAACCTTGGCCTGACCAACCACCTCCAAAAAAAAAGCCTATAAATGCCCTTAAAAGTAACTTACAAAAGTAACTCATTGCACTCAGATCATATTTTTAAAACTACTTGACACTTTATTTTTACTGTCCTGCTGTAATTTCTCACAACATTACTTGTCAGGAGTTAACACCAACTTGAGGGGATGGTCTTGAAGGCGATGGCAACCACATTTTGCCACTACAGGAAACCTTCTGGCACAAGGCAAGGGCTTCCTGCCATGTTGTGCCTTTGCTTAAAACCATCCACTGTTACTTTTCCGGATCGTTTTGTGATGTGGCTTCTCCATGACTTCTTTCGTTATGAGGTCGCTTTTTATCCCGCCCGATTCTCCCAAAGTTCAAGCATTTAATTTGGCTTACTGAGAAGGCCCATTGATTGGAGCTGAAAGGCTGATACAAGAGCATTTAAATCAAGACAGGAGGACCTTGTTAACCACTGAGATTGTTTCTAAGGCAGAGGCTGAAAAACCTGGGTGTATGGAATGTGATGCATTGCATAGTCTTTGTCTCCACCTAGTGGCCAGTTCTGATAAATAACACCCTGGAAATTCAACATGCATTTCTGTTTTGTTGTTGTTTTTAATTTTATTTCCAAGCAGTGCATAATTGAATGAGTGGATACTTATCCTGCAGAGAGGGAGGTCCTACTGTAATTAAAGATGAGCAGGGTAAAAGGACTAAGCTGTTGATGCTTGCAGCCCCCAGGTACAGCATCCCTTCTTCCAACTTCTACCCCAGGTCTGTTAGCTAAATTTGGTTCACCTCTCTTCACAGTTGGCTTTCTTAATTAATAACCCACCACAGACTTCAATAAAAATAATGAGAATGAGTTCTCAAGTCAATTCTTTCTTGCAACCACCCTTTTCAGCGTTCCCCTGGTAGAGAATACTCAGAGGTGGTTTCCCCATCTCTTCTTCTGGGGTTGCCCTGGGACTGTGCCACTTGCCCACAAGGCTACCCAGGCTGGCTCTTCTCTCAAGAGACCCAGCGGGGAATCAAACTGCCAACCTCTGGCTCTATAGCCAGAGACCCAAACTCTTGAGCTATCCATCCAACTCTCAACCTCTCAGTGGAGGGGGAGAATGCGATTGCCCGCAGGGCCCTCAAAGAGACCCAGACCACCTCCACAGCTGGAGGCTCTCTCCCATTTGTTTGTTTGTTTATTATTTTATTTTATTATTATTATTTGCTTGCAGCTATCCTTTAAAGGGCTTTTCTGCCAGTTTTGGGAATTTGCTGTTCAAGGGGGGAACAGAGCCTAGTGACGGCCCCGCTATACCATCTCATACTTGGGCACCGTTTGAGGTGAGCCCCTACCCTGCTGCGCAAAGTTGGGAGCCTGAAAAATAACCCTTCTTTGCTTAGTTCTCCATTACTAGTTTCATTAAGATGGCTCTACCCCATCGGCTGGTGGGATCCTGCAAGTTTTCATGCAAAAGAAAAGAAAAGAAAAAGAGTATTAAAAGAAAGAGGGACAGAGAGGAATTTTACGAAGCTGTCCCATGGACTGTGTGTGTGTGTTGTGCCATTGCAGTTGCGACCAACACTTCATGACCCCATGTCCATGGAGTTTTTCTTGGCAGGAATACTGGAGTGGCTCTGCCAGTTCCTACTCCAGGCACCTACAGCACCTGATATTCCCTGGTGGTCGCCCATCCAAGTACTAACCAGGGCCGACCCTGCTTAGTTTCCGAAATCAGGCGAGATTGGATGTGCTTAGGGCATCTAGGCAGCTGTCCCATGAACTAGATGCAGCCAGAACCTTGTCCTGTGAAGGTAAGGATGGGTGGGATAACAGGTATCCACTCTCCACCGGTCCAAATGTTAATTAGAAGGGTCCCTGGACTCCATCCTACGCTCCTGTACATTTCCCCCCTGAAAGGGGATGCCACCCAGTGGAAATTTCTTCCGCAGAAACTCCCAGAAAGCGGGGCTTGTGCAAGAGACCTTCCCAGCGCGCCCATCCACCGGCTGGTCAGGCTCCCCTCGTTGGGGTCCGGGCGTCACCCACCGGTGATCCACTACCGTCTGCTTTCTTTCCTCTTTGATTCGTCCAAGGACCTTCTGGCCTCGACTCTTTGCGCCACTCGGGGCCTGGCGGTGGTGGCGGAGACGCCGCAGTCAGCTGAGAACGGCTGTGTTATCCCAGGATATCCGACCTGGTAAACAAGGCCCTTAAACACGGCTTAGGCGGCGGCAGCCCAGAGGGGCTGTCAGGGCTGGCTTTGAAGTAAGCCCCATTGAACTCCGAGAGAGGCTTAACATCCGATTAAAAGCCAGCGGCGTGGATTGGAGAAAACTTCAAGCATCCCCCTCCACCCCACCTCAGTCCTTTTTACTCCCTATTTCCGAAAGCTTTAATGCTGGTGAACGGGCAAGCCTTCTTCACCGAAGAGCAAAAACCCTGAAAGCAGGAACTGGAGGGATGCCCTTGGAGGGTTAGCTGCCCCCCCCAGCAAGCCCGGGGAGGGGGGCACGGATGGATAAAGCAACTGGGCCCTCATGTCTCTCCATGCCTGCCTGTGTGATCTCCAGCTTTTCCGGGTGTCCTCAAGATCCGCTGTAGTTTTTTGGCCTTGGTGTCATCACCACCGGTCCTTTCCTTCACAACAGATGTTAGGAGAATGTCTCCTTCTTACGCCTCTCAAATTGTTAAAATAATAATAAGGACATGAAGAATCGGGGATTTCCCCTGAAACGGTGTCAAAAGGCAACTGTGAAACCCTCCTCATCAACCTCCCCCCCCAATTTGTAAATCAACATGGGGGGGGAGACGTAGCATCCACACCCACACCCCCACCCACCCCCACCCACACCCCCAGGGTGGGATAAGATGCACAGGCAGAACTACTTGTGTTAACACACCTTAATTATTATGATCATTTTTACCCCTCTTAGGCAGTGACTGGAGGAGAAGCAAATCAGTTTCACCCTTGGTTTCAGAATTCATCAAGAGCTGCGTTTTCATTTAGAGGCCTTTAAAGTTAATGGACTATCTTTTTAAAAAAGTGCCGTTAAAGCCTCAACGGGCTCCACCACATAATTCTGCTGTCAGCTCCCTGTAAGATTATTTACTGCAGTTTTTCTGCCAAGCAGGCCTGTGTGCTCAGCCCCTGAAACAGATGCTGTGATTTTTAAAAAGGAGGAGATAGTGCCTCTGGGCATATGGAGAGTGATGCAGGCTTCTCCCCACCTGGAGTTAAAAACCCCCTCCCCCAAAAAAGAGCTGGGATTAATTACAGTGAAAGCAACCGGGAGAACAGCTGAAACTTCCAATCTGGTTCTGAACCAGGGAGGCTGTGTTTTTTTTTAAAAAAAGGCCTGATGAAAAATCATCAAACTCGTTGGTCCTGTGGATGTGCAAACTTTTATCGGAATTTTTTTGGGGGGGAAGGGGCTGTGTAGGAAAAGTGTTGAAATTACATTTCCACCCCAGGTGGCCATCTTTCTGCATACCACAGGGCCAGGGACACTGTGTGGCCATCCTGGTTTAATTAAGCTGGGTCATTTCTCTCCCAGAACGGCTGCTAGCTAACAGCCTCTGAGATGGAACGGGTACGAGGTTGCGATGCGTAGGTTCCTGCTGGGCTGATATTAAATGAAGAACAGCAAAAGACTCCTAGAGGCACAAAGAGATTTGCTACTTTATGAAGAACTTCCCCTGAATATGACACCGTAAGCACAGCTGAGCCATTATTTTGCTGGAGAGTGGGGTGGTCTGTGGATTTATTCCACATAAACATTTCTGAACCAGAGAGCCGAGCCAAGCTCTGTGAAATATTTACCTAAAGGAAGAAGGGTGATGCATTTCGCGTTGGCCAACGGCGCTGGAAATGCCAGCCACCTGCCTGTGCTTTGAATTTACCTCCCTTTCCTCTTTCTCATCAGCTCTTTGCCATTTTTATTCTTTAATTTGCTCCATCCTTCTTTTCCCCCACAGACGAACTTGACAGTATAAAACAATTTCTACCAATAAGTGGGTCGTAGATTAAATCAAGCCTGAATTCTCAGTAGAAGATAAAAGCAATGAAGTTCAAGCTATGGTACTTTGTACTTTGTACTTCCTGTGAGAAGAGCATAGCTCACACGAAAAGACAACTAAGCCAGGAAAAACAAAGAACAGTGGGAAAAGAGGAAGACCAACAATGAGACTGACTAACTCAGTAAAGAAACCCACGGCTGCAATGTTGCAAAGCTGAACATGACTGTTAACGAGAGGACCTTTCAGAAATCACTAATTCACATCTCAAGCGAGATGCAACCCGATGGCACATAATCACAATCATACGTTCATTGCTAGTTTTGATTTTCAGATTTACCGAAATAGCAAAATCTCATTGTAATTACGTTTTCAGACAGTAGGGGGCCCTAGACTAGACAGTCCATACTGGGAATTTTCCCCACAGGATTCTTATTGGTCTTCCAATCTTTCCTGATCTTCTTTCTCATAGTCCAGTCACTCTCACAGGCACATCACGGACTCCAGCCTCTAGGCTTCCCCGAAAAGTGCTTTCTTAGAGGTGAACATGCACCCTCTTTTCTGAAACAATCCTACCCACCCCCTGTGTGTATCCATCAGAGCAGTAGCACATCCTTTTTAGGCATTAATACCAGTGTGTGTGTGTGTCAGGGTGGTGGTGGTGGTGGTGGTGGTATCTTTCCTGCCTCAGGAGCTAGAAGCAAACACAGGCACCAATCCATATTGCTTGAGTCTGTCACTATAAACAACTGTCAAGCCTCCCCCTACAGTTGAACCTGGGCCCTGCAATCACCAGAGTGATTGGAGTTCTGCGCCTCCCTTCGGTTCCCCATGGAACTGCAGCTGCTATCATCATCTATTTATTTAAATTATAGTATGCTGTGTGATAATTTTAAAATTAAATAAATAAATAACCACCTTTGCACTGCAGAACTGGAAGTCACTCTCTGGATCACTGAGTCTAGCCCTCCCCCCCCCACACACAAGGAGGGCCAGTGAGGAACTGTACCGTACTTCCAAAACAAATCATTCCAGGCAAAAATCAAAATGAAACAAAATAAAAGACCAAAACATGCTGGCACCTTAAAGACTAACTATTAGATTTGAATGTAAGCTCTAGTGGCTTATGTCTGAAGAAGAGGAGTTCTCCATGAAAGCTTACCTTAAAATATCATAGTTAGTCTTTTACGGTGCCGCATGTTTTTTGTCTTTTATTTTGTTTCATTGTGATTTTTTTGCCTGGAATTCTTGCACAGACTATCCCGGCTCCTTCTCACAAATCACCAAACGAATCAATGAGCTATCCGACATTTCATTGCGCATCCTCATCAAATCATCCTCTTTTTAGAACAGCTGAACTGGGAAGAGACCCTCTGAGTAATCGAGTCCAGCGGCTCCGCAACCAGGGACCTGACCCCCCCCCCCTGCGCTCTCTACGCGCCTTGCTCCGAAACCACTGGGGGCCCGCTGGTGCGCGCATCCTCCCAGCCCCCAGGCCTTGGTGTATTCCGGGCGGCTCCCCTGGGCCAAGGCGGCCCGCTCCCGGCCAGCCACCGAGGAGAAAAGTCCCTTGCGCCCCCCCCACCCCACCCCGGTCCCCTATAGCCACCCCGTAAGTAGGACCAGGCGCCCCTGCTGTTGAACCGGAACCTCCCGCGCCTTGCGCCAAAGCGCATCGGGCGCAAGGCGCGGCTTGCCGGGAGCGCCTGCAGAGGTCACTACTAGCCGGGGAGCCCCCGCCGTCAATTGGGGTGGGGTTGGGGGGGTCTCTTTTCCTCCCGCCCCCCCCCCGCGCCCCCCCCCTTTCCCTGGGCCACTCACCGGGCGTCTTCTCCAGGCGGCCCTTCCTCCCCCCGCACAGGCGGACTTTGGAGATGAGGATGAGCAGCTGCTTTTGGCACAGCGACTTGGTGCCCCGCGGGCAGACCTTGCGCTGCGTGGAGACGGGCCGGCTGGCCACCGGGTCGCGGATCTCGCGCTTCTGCCGGATCAGGGAGCTGGCGAGCGCGGCCATGCCTCCGGCTGCCCCATCCGGGGGGCGGACTCAGGACCGGGCTGCGCGCCCTGGAGAGCCCCGGCAGGGCGGGCGGGTCCCGGCTCCTCGGTGTGCCCGCGCGGCCGCCGGCTGCTGCCGCCCAGTCCGCCCAGTGCCGGGAAAGTGGGGCGCGGCGGAGGGGAGGCGGGCGGGCGGGTCGCCTCGGCCGGCGTGGCTGGAAGAGGGGGGGGGCTCCGGGGCGCGCAGGAGCCTCCCAGCCTGGGCACGGAAGAACCGAGGGAGCGGCCGGGCGCGGAGAGCAGCAGTTGGGCTGGGGTTGGGGAAGGAGGAAAGGAAGGAAGGGGGGTGCGGAGGGGGTCCCTAAAAGGACATCGCGCCCCTCCTCCGCCGCCCGGGCCAAAAGTCCTACGGCGGGGACAAGGGGGCTCTCCTCCGGCCCGGCTGGCCCTCGCCAAAAAGCCGATCACACCAAGGTGCCTCCTCCTCCGCCGGCAGATGCTTGGCGCTCGCCCTCCATCCCGGCTGCTGCTGCTGCTGCTGTCGCCGCCGCCGCGCTCCCAAGTCCCGGAGGGGGGGAGGGGAAGGCGTGGAGGGGAAGGGGAGGGGATGGTGGGGGGGGAGGAGGAGGAGGAGGAGGAGGAGGAGGCGGGAGACCCCGATGTCCTTCAGAGCCTCAGAGGTGAATGGAGATTGGGGGGGGCAGCAGGAGGAGGAGAGAGGGAGAAACCCAGGCGGGGCTGGGAGGGAACCCGGAGATCCCCAGCCACACGGGGGGGGGGGGGATCTAGTGTGTGTGTGTGTGTGTGTGTGTGTGTGTGTGTGTGTGTGTGTGTGTGTGTGTGTGTGTGTGTGTGTTTGTGTGTGTGTGTGTGTTTGGGTGTGCGTGGATGTGGCGAGGAGCAAAGAAATGGAGAAGCGGACAGGAGGAGAGAGAGAGAGAGAGAGGGCGCGATCGAGAGAAGAGTCCCATCAGAAGACGCCCGAGACAGAGCTCCGAGCGGGGATGGGTGGGGTGGGGGTGGGGGTGGGAGGCATTGGCAAATTGTAACACTCCTCCCTCTCCCCCCCCCCGTTTTGGTGGCGAAGGCAAACGACTTAATCCACCACCACCCCCGCGGTGCAAGAGACGAGGCACCCTTGTCAGGGTGGTTCGCGTGTCCTTTACTGATCTCGGGGGAAATGAAGGTGGGGGGGTTACTCCGAAGCCCCCCCCCCTTTACTTGAGGAGATCGGCTCCTTTGGAGTGCTTTCTGCAGGAGATCTCAAGAAAGCCGTCATCGCGCCAGGCGGGAGGTGCCAGCAGCCAGGAGAGGTGGGGGCATCGCACCCACCCAGCCACCCACCCAGCCAGCCAGCCATCCGCCCGGTTTTCTGCTAGCATCGTAGCCCGCCCACCCCCGCCCCCCGTTCCGGAAAGGAGAGACCCACCCCTTGCAATGGATGGGGAGGGCGGTAGGGGTGCGTGGAGGGTTTGCTGGAGAAGGGGCAAGGATCCCCCCGTAGCCCCTGGGGGTGGGGTGGGGTGGGGTGGGGGCTCCAAAGTAGAAAGAGGTCGTCCCAAACATTGGAGTAACGCCTTGAGTAACTGTTCACAGAGCCATCGTGGATTTGGGGGAAGCGTGGTGACGCCCAAGACAGGGGGGGGGGCAGGGATTTGAATTGTGACCTTGGCCGGAGGGAAAAGAGAAATTGATAAGAAGGGGTTTGACACTACACACACACACACACACACACACACGAAATAGAAGGAGCTGAGAAAGGAACGCAGCCTAGATTCCCAGAAGCCCCCTGTGCTGAGCCAGTTCTGGATGGCTGACAGCACCCCGTGGCTTGCACCCTCCAGACTCCAGCACCCCATGGGACCCATGCAAAAACCTTTGCCCCCCCCCCGGGGAAATGCCCCCAGAGGACCATGCACAAGCACACAGGGTTGCTTGTGATGGGGGTGGGCGGGCGGATTAGACACCCTAGGTCTTGGAACCTGATTTAGGTTCAAGGGGTCAGCCACAGAAAAGTGCGGAGTCATGGCAAAGAGCAAAACGGGAAGTGAGCATGCACAGAGTTTTATTTTATTTTTAAACCTATCTGAGCACAGAAAGAATTTGGACCTGGGCCCTCAGGCTTGGTCCCACTTCTGCCACAGTCTAGCTAAGGGACTCTTAGCTAGTGTGTGTGCGCTTGTGTGTCTAATCCTCATTTGTCTCATTTGCATGATGGTACTAATTGTCATCTATCCCATCCAGCTCTGGCACAAACAGACCACGGGTGCATTTAAAGGCATTTCACCCATCAAAGAAGCGTTTGTAAGTGATGCAGTGGTGCCTTATATAAAGGAATTAATTCGTTCCAAATGAAATTCTGTTAAGCAAATTTTCCTTTGTACAAATTTCCCCTAGGAATGCATTGAAACCGGATTAATCCCTAATTGTGACTGTTATTTTGTTGTACGGATTTGCCCCATAGGTGATTCTGTTAAGCGATTCCCCCTATCTCCAGAATTTTTTCCTTTAAGCGGATTTTCTGTTAAACAAACCGCTTGTTATACGAGGGTCCCCTGTACCTCAATGCCATTCAGAGCTCAGCTCTCTAGAACTTGTTTTCGGTGCCCAGACTGAGGAAAGATATCTCTGGGCCATATGCAGAGTGCCCTTCTTCCAGCCCTCTTTACGTTCCCACAAGCAGTCAGGATGAGGGCCCAAACTTGTACCAAGAACCAAACCAAACAAGAGGCTGTTCCTGGCCTGGACTGAGTCCCAGAATTTCACTCGGATTTTCTGGTGTACAAATTATGCAGACGAGCACCCCTTAAATCACCTCCCCCTGCGCTGAGTTGGGGAGAGAGAGGATCAACGCAAGAAGGACAGGAACTAACAGCCTGCTTTTTCTCCCCTGGGAGCGTTCGATAGAAACAATGCCGTAAATTAGGGGATCCCACAGACAGCCATAACTCGTTGGGGGGGGGGAAGCTTGATCAGAGCTGGGCAGGCCTTGGGCGAACCTAAACAGACCACCTCCTCTTTGCTCCATCCTGGCACGCAGTCGGAGGGAAAGGCAGAGCTAATCTGCTCCTGGCTGCCCAAAAAGTCCTGATTTATGAGCTGTCTCGGTTGAAATAAGAGGCCAAGCGCTGTTGAATTATGCAAGAAGAGGTCTATCTTTGCAGCACCTGCAGGAGATCCACCGCAGGTCTGGAGAACCCACGGTGGGGTGGGTTTCGTCTTCCGTCAACCGGATCCGTTTCATGGCGCCTGGGGGGCTCTATGGGTCTGGGAGGTGGCAGGAAATCGGCTGTGATGATGGGGCTGCCGCTCCCCCAAGCCCACCGGCCTCCCCCATGGAGTTGGAATCTAGGCCACGTTTTGGTACTGCCCACTGGAACTCTGTCCCCATTCTTTTTTTGGGACAAGTCAGTTTTATCACAAGAACTGACTATTTGGGTGGCGGGTTCAAATCACTATCAGAAACACACCGACATCATCCAACACTGCTCTTTCAAAGACACGGTTTCTCCAGAGCACCCTCCTCCTGCCCACTTGGTTTCTCTTCTCATCATGGGTTCAAAATTTTCCCCCATTGCTGCCGTGGGGGTCCTTTTGGGGAGATTAAGGGTGGGGATCGACCTATTTTTAAATAACGAAATAAAAATAATAAATAAACAGACCTTTCCCTTCCCTCCCAGAAGCTGCACTGTTTGTGAGCATTCCGCGGCTGCTCCAGGATGCTCTGACCCTTCCCCGACATCACAGGACCTCCTGCTATAATTCAAGGGAGGTGAGATGCATTTCAGGCCTGTCAGACCTGGCCTTGGCACCACGTTGCCTTGCCTCGGACTTTGCTTGTGCCCGCCCAGGATCCGTGCTTTCCTCTTGCCTACAACCGAAACCTCAGACGTCCACGGGGAGGTGCGGCAGACAGATGGACGGACATCTTGCCCTTTGCGAGAGGTGTGTGACTCCGTCCAGGGCTTCCTGACTTCTCTTTCTCCCCCGCCACCCCCCCATTAAAATTTCATGCAAATCTTAAAAACAAACACAAGGCAGTAAAAAGTTACATAATGCCAATGAAATAATCACCGAGGGTTTGCTGCACATGAAAGTGTGTGTGTGTGTGTGTGTGTGTGTGTGTGTGTGTGTGTGTGTGTGTGTGTGTGTGTGTGTGTGTGTGTGTGTGTGTGTGTGATTTTGCCCCCCAGTTGTTCTGCATGGGGAGGGGAGGGGATGCACATATGTGTAGAAGAGGGAGAAGGCCCCAGAGAGAGTCAGTTCGGATGAAAAACAGCCACGCAAAGAAGCCTTAAATAACCCCAAGTTTCTACTCTGGCATCGAGACTAAAAGCTGAAACCGACGACAGTGCTCACTCTCTGTGTGCCTGCTTTTCCCACAACTCGGTTGCCTCTTCTGCTAAAGAGCGGGCCAGCAAGGTTTGTACTTGAATCATTTCCAGGCATCCCTGAACCGCATTGCTTAGGCTTTGGGGGAGGGTGGGGGACCCTTTTTCTTTTTTGCAAAATTTAAAAAACACTGCTACCTCATAACCACTTTTTTCCATCTCTGGGAATAACCCAGGATCAGAATTTTATTGAGGTATTTGCGGTAAAAAGAATGGGGCAAGATTTTTCTCCGAATAACTGGAAGGCCGGATCACCGAGCAAAGAAATTGAAATGTCAGAGGTACAAGGCAAATAAAAGGAATCCCCCCCCCCCCCCCGCCACCTTTTCTCACTCTCTCTCTCTCTCTCTCTCTCTCTCTCTCTCTCTCTCTCTCTCTCTCTCTCTGTGTGTGTGTGTGTGTGTGTGTGTGTGTGTGTGTGTGTGTGTCTAATCTACAGAGCTTTCTGGCAAAGGACTTTATCCCAGGCAATTGTTACATCATTAGAAGAAAAGCCTTCAGTGTTCCCGGCTATCTCTCGTGGCCCAGTAACAAAACAAAACGGGTGTTCAACTTATGACAGCCAGACCAGTCACAAAACAAAGGGAGCTGATCTGCAAAGTACAGGGGATGAGAAAAGCTTGTTGGGGGGGGGGGGGGGGGAGGCCATCAGATGACTCCTGACACTTAAGGAACTGCCACCAAGAGGGACTAGCTCAGGATTTGGAAAGAGTTGAGTAGACATCACGGGCTACCCAGAACCACAACCACCTCCTCACCCCACAATGCTGAACCCTAAAAAGCAATGTAAGAAGACAGTACTGTCTCCAAAAACAGTCTCTAGGCCAGGGGTGTCTAAACTTTTTGCAAGGAGGGCCAGATTTGGTGAGGTGAAACTGTGTGGGGTCCCAGGCCGGACTTTGGACAAGTCTTTATAACCTGCAGGGAGGCGGGGAGGACGCTAGAGTAACAGAGCCAGGGGCGGGTAGGCTGCAAATGTGGCTGGGGTGGTGGGGTGGACAGAGGCAGGGAGGGCAGGCAAACCGTAAAAACTGCAAGCTGACGTCTCCATCTGGTATGGGGAGGAACCGTTTGGGAAAAGAGCCTGCAGGCGACTCGAAATTCAAAAACAGACCGCATTTGGCCCCGAGGCCTTACTTTGGACATGCCTGTTCTAGGCTCTTGCCTAAAGAAGCTTTTGGACTTTGTTTCTCTCCTGCCATTTTCTGCTTTATTTCAACCTTGAATGATCAGCTGTAACAATCTGGGCGTTTTGCTTCTCGTGATGAGACCCAGAGCATTCTAGGTTTCTGCCCGTGCAAAGGCACACCTCAAAATGTCTGTGAAGATTCTCAGTCATCCAGGTCAGTTTATCTGGAAGCTGAGTCACGGCAACTGGACTTCTATCTCTTCAAGAAAAAGAAGTCCAGTTGCCATGACTCAACTTCCAGACACACCTCAAAATGCTTCTTATCTAAAACCCCTCCCGTCCACTTGCAATGGGTGCCCCCTCGGGCCTCATCCGCATATAGGGCAGCCCTCCTCCCCACCCTTGGCCTCAGATTACAGCTGACTCAGGTCAAGACTCCGAGGAGCAAAGTTTCAGGCGGAGAATATATTTGTTTCATTTCTTTCTGGCTATAAAACCGAGGGAGTTTCAAGCAATATTTTCCTTCGCGGAGGCAGGGAAATTACAGCGCATGAATGTATGCATGAGCCAGAGGAGCGCCATGCAAAATGAATGGTGTTAGAAAGACCAGCCCTGTTCTCTCGCTCGCTGGGTTTGGGGTTGATCCGTCAGTTTGCCAAAAACCTAAAGATCCTTGCCACGTGAGAGACGGGCCAGCGGGCAGGTCGGGGAGCAAATAAGCCCTGCCATCAGTCTGGGTCTTCCCTGCGCTTTCTCCACCCCTCTTCGCTGCTGCTCGGTCTCCCAAAGACGTTCGGCCCCACAGCGCATGTTCATTAAATTCTCACACATCAATGCACTCCTCCTGGCCAAAAGGAGAAGTGAGCTGGTGATGGCAGCTGGTTCGCCCACCCGCCCACCCCCTCGTGGCTCGCCCAGGGCCTTGGGTGACATTTGGAACGCTCCGCGCAGGTGCTCAGGCGGCTGAGGAACAGAGGAGCAGGCGGCCTCACACGCCTGTCCGCAAAGCGGCACATGGCCAGCCCACAGCCCACACACAGGGTTGTAGGGAAGAGGAAGCATTGCTGAGTTGCGGAGTAGAGCTGACCCGTGTGATTAGAATCCAGGACCTTCGGCACGCCAGGCGCCTGCTTTGACCACTAGGCCACAGCCCCCCTGCTCTGCTTGAGTCACCACAGCCAGGCCCAAGCTCCGGCAGAACCCTGCCTCTTTGCAGATGGAAGGCAGTCCTCTGACTGAGACCATCCTCCATTTGAAAGGCCGCCTGCTTTAAAGTTCAAGAACAATATACAGTGGACCCTTGTATAACAAACAGCTTGTAGAACATAAAATCTGTACAATATAAAAAATTCCGGAGATAGGGGAAATTTGCTTTACAGAATCGCCTATGGGGAGAATCCGTACAACATAAAAATGGGATTACTCCGTTTTCAATGCATTCCTATGGGAATTTGGATAAAGGAAAATTTGCTTAACATAATTTCATTTGGAACCAATTGATTCCTTTATACAAGGTACCACTGTACAGTATAGAAGAATGGGATTTTTTAAAAAACGGTCCATTCCCAGGGAAGCAGCATCCGGTCAGCCAAATTTCAGCTCAAATCCTGCATCCTCTCTCTCTCTCTCTCTCTCTCTCTCTCTCTCTCTCTCTCTCACACACACACACACACACACACACACACACACACACACACACACACACACACACACACAGGGTTGGATCCAGATGTAGTCGTGGCTAGAGGAAACCCCTGGAAATCAATATCGGGCAAAACCCAAAAGGGAAATTAAAAAAACACAGGCAGCACCTCAAAGACCAACTGCTCAGTTGCAAAGTCCTTGGCTGTCGTGTCTTCTTCAAGGCAGCATCTCTTAAGTCTGAATTAGAACCCTCGGGCGAGACATTGGCCGTTGTATTTCTCTTAAAACTCTTTTCTAAAAATGCCCCAGTCCACCAACATTACCATATGCAAATGACATGCAGATCCACGCTGCCCTTCTTTGATTGAGACGTACAAAATTATGCAGGGCATAATTAGTGGGCTGGGGCACCTCCCTTATGAGGAAAGGCTAAAACATTTGGGGCTCTTTAGTCTGGAAAAGAGGCACCTGAGGGGGGATATGATTGAGACATACAAAATAATGCAGGGCATCAATCATGTGGATAGAGGGAAGCTCTTCTCCCTCTCACAAAATACCAGAACTAGGGGACATACACTCAAACCGAGGGCTGGGAGAGTAAGAACAGACAAAAGAAAATATTTTTTCACCCAGCGCGGCGTTAGTCTGTGGAACTCCCTGCCACAGGAGGTGGTGATGGCATCTGGCCTGGGTGCCTTCAAAAGGGAATTGGACAGATTCCTGGAGGAAAAGTCCATCACAGTTTACAAACCATGGGTCATCTCCAGGCTTTAAAACCAGGGTACTTCAAGGGGCAGATGCAGGGGAGTGATATCAGGAGACAGAGATTGAGTCTTGTAAGCTCCCAGAGGCATCTGGTGGGGCCACTGTGAGATACAGGAAACTGGACTAGATGGGCCATTGGCCTGATCCAGCAGGGCTCTTCTTAGGTTCTTAGGTTCTTTTCTCTCCTGCTTTTGGCGCTCGGTGAGGCCACCTCTGTTGGCTCGGGATGAAGCGAGCTAGGAGGCTTGGCGTGCCCGTTTTTGGACAGCTTGGTTTTGGGGAATGAGAAAGAACCCTGTAAATCGCCTTCCCGAGGAGAGTGGAGCCTGGAAATATTTCTTTCCTAGACTATAAGGGCTGTCTTTTATCTTGCATGGCTCGTCCTTGGACCTTGTGTCCGTGTCTGTACTTCACCTGGCTCAAGAGACCACCCCACCGGGCTGGGCTCAGCCTGCGTCACTGGGCACAGCCAGACATTAGATAGAATCATAGAGTTGGAAGAGACCTCAAGGGCCATCCAGTCCAACCCCCTGCTATTCAGGAACCTCCCATCACAGGACTCCCAACAGATTGCCATCCAGCCTTTGCTTAAAAACTTCCATAGAAGGAGACTCCACCATCCTCCTTTGTGGCAGCATCTTATTCTACTGCGGAACAGCTCTAACCGTCATGAAGTGCTTCCTAATGTTCAAATGGAATCTCTTTTGCTGCAGTTTGAATCCATTGCCCCAAGTCCGAGTCTCTGAAGCCATGGAAAACAAGCCTGTTCCCTCTTCAATATCACCTCCTTTCAAATATTTAAGCATAGCTATCATATCCCCCCCCCTCAGCCTTCTTGTTGAAAGGCTAAACTTTCCCAGTTCCCTTTGCCGTTCCTCATAAGACATTTCCTCCAGACCTTCAACCAAATGCACATCAACTGGGCACGCGTAAGGAGCTGTACAGAGCTGTGGAATGGTGCTGGCTTATGGGTGCCAAAGCAGAGTTCTTTGCTTGGCCATACTCTTCATTCCCTTTGCTGATTGTTCCAGAGGTGGGGGTACCGGGTGCAAAGGCCCAGCAATAGGGATGGGCACGAATAGAAAAAATGGAGTTTCATTTGTCGTTTGTGGAGGGTCCGTTTCGGTTCGTTTCCGTTTTTTTGCGAATTTTTGCAAAAAAATTTGTTTTCGTTTTCATTGGTTTCATTACCGTTTCGTTACCATTTATTTCAATTTTTTTGAAAGCAGTTTACTGTATTGCAGTAACGGAAACGAAACGCACGGCCAAATTTCCGGTGTTTCTGTTCGTTTCGTTTCATTTTGGGGACAAAATTCGTTTGTCGTTTCGTTATGCAACGAAACGAAAAAACGAAAACGGAAACGAAAAATTGTTCGTTTCGTGCCCATCTCTACCCAGCAATGCACATGCACAGAGGCGCTCTTTTCCTTCTAGTTTTAGTGCCGGAAAGCAGCTCCTCCATCAGACTGGCCTCTGTCTTGGGAATCTGGCCCGACATGGACGTCTTCCAGTGATAGCTACTGGGGCACCCAAAGCTCCCGAAAGTATCATAGCACTTCACAGCATCTTTCAAGCTACGGTGGCCCTTACCCCTGCAGGAAACAGAGAGGGTCTGTCCCAACCACAGGACCTAGTCCACAGGGGTCGGGGGCAGGTCGGTCATCTGGCTGGAGCCCCACGGGAAGAGATGGCCACGCTCTTGGCCACGTCCAATTTAATTTAATGAGGCTTTTACGGGAAAACAGTTCACTGGGTTTGGCTTCCCAGCTGGCAGGCGATTTAGATTTTCTGCCCGCGCCCTGGCTGAAATATCTTAGGTCAGCCTTGCTGCTCCCCCCCAATCCACCTCCCCCCCCCCCAATGGCCAGAAAAAGCAAAAAGGGTGCATCCTGGCATCCTTGCCTTTTTGCAACCCCGAAAACCAAGATGTGGGAGAAGCGCTCTGCGAAAGACAGCTCTCCGAACGGCTTTTAATTAATGGGAGCTTCTATCAAATTTTCATAAGTGTTTCTGCGCTCTGACAGCTCCCTGTCTGTTGGCCAAGCTGGGAGCCCGGGCCCTGGAGGCTTCCGGCCTCACCCCAGCTGCGGACAGGGAGGGAAAGCTGCTACCGCCCCCTGATGGCCTTAGGAAGGATCAGCAAACTGTACCACACCCGTGGAGTGCTGGCAAAGCTGTCCCTGGGGGCTCCGGAGCCGGGCAGAACCAAAGGGCCCCCACCGGACACAGAGGGATGGATTAGTGGTTCCACATCATGCATATTCAGTTTATGAGAAAAAACACAGGAGCATCTGAGCCTAGGCAGAGTGTGAGCCAGATTTCCCTTCTCTATCACCCCCAATCTGCCCATGCCACCAGATTTCCCTTCTCTAGCCCTCCCGATCTGCCCACGCCACCAGAGGATGATGGGAACTGTTGTGTAACATCTCCAAGAGGGCTCCCAGTGGCCTATCGGGGCCATGACCAGATACTTCATGAAAATTGAAGCTGTGTTGGCACCTGTTTGTGCGCTTCCGTCTTTTCTGGACCTTTCAAGCTTCTGTGAGGGTCAACGGACGCATCTAAATGCACACAAAATGTCTCTTGGTGCTAACAAGGGGCTAGTCCATAAGAAGGCAGGGAGAGCCTTCCTGGATGGGTCCAAAGAGTGTCTGCTGAGCATCCCAAAGGAGCCAGCTAGCTAGGTGCCCCAAAGCCACAAACACGCAAAAGCGAGGCCCTCGCCTTGCACTTTGTGATGTAGATAGACTACCCCTGAAGTTGGAGGTTTGCTCTAGCCCCTACAAAACTGCACTCGCGGGGCTTTTAATATTCAGCCCTCCTTCCTCCAAGTCGGCGGCATTGTAGAGCCACAGAAGAAAGGAAGCCTGGACAAACAGCCACCTCACAGCCCAGAAGGGAGCGAAGTCTCTCTCATACGCAGATGGGCACAGAGGCGGTAAATGCCTCCCTGAGTGGTGTATATGTGGTTGTGTTTCCACCCACCAAAAAATATTTAACAAGAAACCTCCTCCACACCTGTTAGAGAAAAAAAAAGTTCCAAGCTGGTTAATGAAATCCATTAGGTGAATAATGGGCCTCATTCAGCACTTATGCTCATGCTATAAAATCCTCATTTGCTCTCTCTCCCTTTCCTTCCCTCGCCCATAATAAATAATACTTCTTATTTTTTTAAAATAAAATAAAAGAAAAATTGCTGCTTACAGCTCCTGGCTGGTCCAAAGCAATTTGCTAATTGCCTCCCTGCTCAAGACAGGAACGCGCTTTGACCAGAGCTGAGACACTGGGCTCTCTGTGTGTGTGCATGCACAGGAAGGCAGGCGCCGAGGGGTGCGATGCGATGCGGGAAGCCCCACACCCAAGGCACCCCCCTGCCCACCTGGGGCATTCAGAGGACAAGGCCAGCTGAGAGAGGAACGGGCTGCATTTCGAGAAGAAGGTGCAGCAGGGACCGACAGGTGTCCGGGCGTAGGGAGGGCAATGGGCAGCCCCTCCGACCACAATTCATTCGGACGACCAGGTCTAATATTTATTTTCTGCAACAGATGCTGAATCAGGAGTTTCTGAGTCTAGCTAAAAAGATGTAATAAATATTCCAGCAGCCAGCAGAGCTGTGATCAAAGGCCATCTGCGCTGGACCCCAAGAACCAGCTGACGTGTGTGTGTGTGTGTGTGTGTGTGTGTGTGTGTGTGTGTGTGTGTGTGTGTGTGTGTGTGTGTGTGTGTGTGTGTGTTTGTTTGTTGTGCAGGAGAAAGGGCAGGTGGAGGTTCACCGGGGTGGGCTGCCCCCAACTAGAATTTCTCCCACTTTCGGCTGTATTTATTATCCCTGGAATGATCCTTGGGGGGGGATAATCTTCTATTATCCCAGAGCACTTATACTTGAGAGGGGGCACAGGTTTTTTGGGGGGGAGTTTGGACAACTTCCAGAATTTCACAGGCCACACAATCTGCATAGCCTGGGTGGGATTTGAGAAAGTGAATTCTGAACATACAAATCTGCCCCACCCCGCCTAAGAAACACAAACCTTTCCAAATTCTGAGAAGGAGGCGGCAGGCAGAGTGTACTCTGTGGCAGAGAATTTGTATCTCTGGTTAAATTTCCCAGCCGCATGGCAGAAGTGCAAGAATTCACAGATCAGAATAGCTTCCGCTTCTCCAGAGTAGTCCACCCCTTTTCTCTTCATTAACTGGCGCTTACAGTCTCAGTAGCTCTGTGCTCTGTGAAACATGAGTAGAATAAAAGGTTTACTTATACTTACAGTTGAACTGATTGAGCAGCAAACTTGCAAACAGGACTGCTCTCAGTAACAGACTTCAACGGACGTCCTGGTTTTTCAGTAGATTTTAGGAGAAGGAAAAACCCACTGAGCAGAGAGGTGGGTCTCTCTTTGAATTCAGAGGCGGGGAAGGACCAGAGAAGAGATCAGCAACTGGAAGGATGTGTCATTGGAAGACAAGTCCAAGATCATCCACACTCTTGTATTTCCGATCACCCTGTATGGGAAGGAAGGTTGGTCATTAAGGAGGCTGAGAGGAAAAAAAATATTGATTTGTTGGAAATGTAGTCCCGGAGGAGAGCTTGGAGGTAACCCTGGATTGCCTTGCCATGAAGACAAATCAGTGGCTCTTAGATCAAACCAAGCCTGAACTCTCCCTGGAGGCAAGAATGATGAAACCGAGTCTGTCGGTTTCTTCGGGCACATCACGAGACAGCCGGATTCTCTGGAAAAGAGCAAAAAGCTTGGGAAAGCCCAGAACATCAGGAAAATAGGAAGACCAAACACAAGCTTGAGTTTTCAAGAGCTGAGCAGGGCAACTCAGGGCAGGCCATGTTGGTGAGCACACATTTGGCGGATCACTGGGTGGCTACCCGATTTAGCCTGAAGATCAGGGAAAACTTTCTAACTGTTCAAGCAGTACAATGATGGAGCCCATGGCCTCGGGAGGTGGTGAGTGCTCCAGTGCTGGAGGCCTTCAAGGGGAAACTGGAACAGCGCCTATCAGACCGGCTTTGGTTTGGGTTCCTGCCTTGAGTCCAGGGTCAGATTGGATGACCTCGCGGGGGCCCTTCCAACACTGTGATCCTACGAAGCTGCCAGAGTGGCAGAGACAACAAAAAGAAAAGATGGTGAGGCAGGGAGATGTTATGCGTTAATTTTGCTCCCTACTTTTGCACTTTTATTCTGCAAACCCATCGTGAGAAGGCTTTGCCTCAAAAGAACAGATAACATATTTTTGAAACAGATATAAGAGGAGACTGTGGGCAGCAGTCTTTTTTCAAAGACTGGGCAATGGAGATGAAGGGGGGAATTAAAAGGGGGGAGCTGTTATAGAAGGGAGCGTATGTTCGCCACAGCAGGCAGGAAAGGAGAAAGGAAGCCAGGCAGTTGGCAGGGTGGGAGGCAGGAGGGACAATGGGTGGAGCTGGAGAAGAAGCAGCAGGGGGGGGGATAAACATGTTCTTGGAGGAATGTGGGAATGGGGAGAGAAATTTTATTTATTTATTTATTTATTTATTTATTTATTTACATTTGCATTTATTGACCACCCAATTTTCCCATGGGAACTATGGGCGGTTTACAACAAATTATAACAGAACAACCTAAAAGACCCAATAAATAAAATATTCCTTATTTAGAGGTCACTGGAGGCCTGAAAGGAGGAGGTGGTGGGAGTCTTGGTACCTTTGGTGCCAAGTTCTGCACAAAAGGTCACGGAAGTTGAACTGCGGAACTCCCTGTCCCAAGAAAACCCAGGTGAACCTAACAATTTTCCAGAGAAGGCTTAGAGAGGAGAGGCAGTAGCATCTGTGGCTCCTGGTGGTGTGAAGAGTTACACCTCTGCACACACCCACACTGAGTGATCCACGGAAGCTCACACTGCAGTAAATCGGCCTCCAATTTGGCAGGTTTGTTTATTTTGTTGTTCCGCCTTTGGGCTAGCAGCTGCCTAGATGCCCTAAGCTTATCCGATCTTGTCTGATTTCGGAAGCTAAGCAGGGTCGGCCCTGGTTAGTACTTGCATGGGAGACCACCAGGGAAGACCAGGTGCTTGTGGGCACCTGGAATGGGAACTGGCAAGCCACTCCAGTATTCCTGCCAAGAAAACTCCATCGACATAGGGTCATGAAGAGTTGGTCACGACTGTAACGACACACACACACACACACACACACACACACACCTTTGGGCTGCTTAACCACTCCTGTCCTTATAGGTAAGGGATGCAAATATTCATTCTGGCCTCATTCACCTTCAGCACTTGCTCACTCGCTCATTAGAGGGGAATGGATCTCTGACTTCCCAAGTTGAGGATCTTATAAATCTGTGTGCTGTGGCCTTGGACCCCTGATGCATTAATTTATTTATTTATTGGATTTTCATACTGCCTATCTGGCAGTGAGGTCACGTCCTCATCCCGGTCAAGGGGGAATGTGGAAACATGGCATTTCTGAGAGCCCCACCCCTGAAGGACCACCCCCCCAGCCCACTTTCCCCCCTGAAGGAAGTCACTTTCCCACACCCTGGAGAATCCCTTAAATCACCCATGGTCCCTGTTTCAGTGTGCTTTTCCTCTCCAGGTTACCGAACCATTCAGCCATGATTTAATTGCACTGTGGAGAAAACACAGATCTAGGGAAATCATGCACTGGGAAGGTGTGTGTGTGTGTGTGTGTGTGTGTGTGTGTGCAGTGTTCAGGAGAAGGAATGGAAGCCCATGTCGAGAAAGAGCCAAGGCTCTATTCGGAGACCCTCCCACTATTTTTTGAACTGCATCCCCTTCTGGGATGCAGGGTGGGGGAAGTCTGGGCAGATGGGTCCCTCTCTGGGTATCCTTCAGCCTCCTGGATGACCTGGGCCGTCCCTACTATTAGGTAGTTAAGAACCTAAGAACCTAAGAAGAGCCCTGCTGGATCAGGCCAAGGGCCCATCTAGTCCAGCTTCCTGTATCTCAACAGTGGGCCCACCAAATGCCTCTGGGAGCGCACGAAACTAGATATCTTGTCTCCTGATACCACTCCTCTGCATCTGGTCCTTGAAGTACCCCAGTTTTAAGCCTGGAGATGACACATCTCCATCATGGTTTGTCACCTGTGATGGACTTCTCCTCCAGGAATCTGTCCTTTTGGAGGCGTCCAGGCTAGATGCCATCACCACATCCTGTGGCAGGGAGTTCCACAGACTAACAACATGCTGGGTGAAACAATATTGCTGGTGACTGCACCTGCCAGGTGTCAAGACAGGGCAGGCCACCGTCGGTGCATCGCTTTGATCCTGTTACCCTTCAATCGGGAGGGATGCTGGTGAGACTTTGTGACATAGACACACCCAAATAACAACGTAGGTACTGGTGCCGTGGGTGGCGGGCAAGTTCTGGCCCCAGCTAAGCAGCAACACTCAGAACGCCTGGCACCGTCCCTGGATAGACGCACCTTTTGGGGTGAGATGGGGAGCGAGGTTACATTTGCCAGCTTCTGAGGCATGCCTCCCCCCTAAGGTGGCCAGGTGGACTAAGGCCCTTTGTACACGACCCCTAAACTCCGCTGCAAATGGCTCCCAGCTCCGGAGCTTAAAATTGTTTCCCCACCAGCTCCAGAGTTTACAGATAATTAAGTGCAACCACGCCCACCTAAGCGCGTGCCAGCGCACTTTTCAGGTACCTGCTCTCTGGAGGTGAAAATTCCTGATGCGGATATAATGTAGTGACTGCCGGGCTCTCCTTGCTTCTGTTTGTTCTTTTTTTGCACCCCGCCCCTTTAAGAGATCCGAATGCAGTGCCAGGACGGCAGAACGGAGGTGAGCGGCATTCTTTTCTTCCTTTTTTTCTCCCTCCCCTCACGCAGCCAGCAGCCAGGACTGCGGAGGGGGTGGGAACGCAGGAACAGCGACAAACCCCTAAGATCTCTGGTCCGAATTTAAGTGGCCAGCGGATCTTAGGGGTCCTGTGAAAAGGCCCTTAGGTAGCCTGAATAACGTACAGGGCAACACAATAAGCAGACCTGGATTCCTCCACCACCCCTTGCTGTGTTTATTTTTTTTTTAAAGAGACCAGCTCATGACACGGCAGCTCCTGCTGGGATTTGTGCCAGGGTGCCAGGGGGTCACAAGCACTCCTTTTCCGGAGCGATGCCAATGGGGCTTTAGAGATTAAGCGCGGAAATAGGGGATTTAGGCGTCACCCAGAAGACATCCACAAGACGAAGCTGGTGATTATAAAAATAAATAAACAAATCAGGATTCCTCCCTCTGGCCGGGGCCGGGATGAGGCAGGGCACCTGGATCCCCTGACCACCTTGCCCTCCTTGGTGCCTCAGCAGCAGCCTTGGTACTGACGGGGGTGTGGCGCTCCTAGGCGCGCAAGGGCCAGCCCAACCCGAAGGCCGAAGGAGGCACCTGCCACTGGTGGCTGACCGTGGCTCAGAGTGGCCTGCTCTCGGCCCTTTCAGCTGGCCACCCGGCTTGGTTGCAATCCAGGATGCTCTTTCAGGAAGCGACAGGTTTTCCAGACATGTGTTTGGTGGAATGCAGCTGGCATTTTACCTCGGGCAGCTCCGGGTCTTGGGCATCTCTTGTTAGCTGGGCACTGCAGGCTGGTGCAGAATTCCAATGCCAATGGGCGGCGTTTACACCAGAATCTGAAAAGCTGCCTCAAATTCTCTCCACACACAACTTCTGTTGCTGCCATGAACAGCTTCCCACGTGGCTTCACCTGGATCTTCAACAAGAAAAGACTGGGTACTTTTTTGCGCGTGCGCACACACACACACACACACACACACCCATTCCCCAGGAGGGAAAAGATGATTTGCTTCCTGTATTTGCATATGCAGATCTCATGCTGCTTCCCTCCTGCAGCTTCCTGCTTGCCTTTCCGAGTGTCAGGGATGGACTTTTTGCCAACACAGAAAGCTCTAACAAGCTCAAGTTCATAATCCCAGCCAGCGCTGGCTTGATCCCTTCTCTCCTGACAGACATTTGGAGCCAGGCAGGGCTCACCATAAGCCCTGGAGTGGGGGACTTAGGAAGTCTTTCCCAGAGATGCTCCCTGTTTCCGGGGGGGGGGGGGTGAGAGAGTGAAAAAAAAAGAGAGGATGTAACCCAGTCCCTGAGCATTGGCTAATCAAAATGTCCATCTGAAAGAGTCGCATGTTTGTGAGGAGAACGAAATGGTTGTTGCGTGACAGTTGTTACCACATGGTCCCTTGTCTCGGAACAGAAACCGGGAACAAACTGTGACAAGGGATACCCTAACCCAGCACCAGGTACAGTATTGTCACGCTCTGATCTCTCTTCGGGGGTGTTGTCGAGACAAATTTCAGCAGTTGCGCGACGGACGTGAGGTAAGATTTTTTTGTACCCGTCTGAAGCACAACACTTACAGAGACAAAACAGACATGAAGGGCTCTTCTAAATGATGAGGTATTCCCCCCCCCAACTGCATCTCAAAAACACCAGTGAGCCCAAACTTCTGGTGAGGTCCTGTAAGACAAAGAGGTTTATGGCTGCCTGAGCTTTCCTGGAACACAAATGTCATCTCCAAAACCACACGAGGGTCACCTCATGCCCGATGCAACTGGACAGCACATGGTAAGGCTACGAGGGGACGCGGACCCTCAGAAGCTCCTCCTTCCATCCTGGCTGAAATGCTGGAAGCTAGAGGGTGCTTTCAGTCTGACTCGTGAGCAACAGCAAACTGCATCCCAGAAACATCTCTCTGCTGTCCATTCACACCCTTTGGATTTCACCCTGATAAAGTTTAAAATGGACGTTTGGCGCCCCTTGGTGGTGTGAGGTAAACTTCCTACATAAGAACATAAGAAGAGCCATCATGCTGGATCAGGCCAACGGCCCATCTAGTCAAGCTTCCTGTATCTCACAGTGGGCCCGCCAGATGCCTCTGGGAGTGCACGAGACTAGATATCTATCTCCTGATACCACTCCCCTGCACCTGGCCCTTGAAACAACATGGTTTTAAGTCTGGAGATGACACATCTCCATCATGGTTTGTAACCTGGGATGAACTTCTCCTCCAGGAATCTGTCCAATCCCCTTTTGAAGGCATCCAGGCCAGATGTCATCACCACATCATGTGGCAGGGAGTTCCACAGACTAAGAACATGCTGGATAAAAAAAAAATATTCTTTTGTCCTCACTCTCCCAACCCTCAATTTGAGTGGATGTCCCCTAGTTCTGGTATTTTGTGAAAGGGAGAAGAGTTTCCCTCTATCCACTTTACTCATGCCCTGCATTATTTTGTACATCTCAATCATATCCCCCCTCAGACACCTTTTTTCCAGACTAAAGAGCCCCAAATGTTTTAGCCTTTCCTCATAAGGGAGGTCCCCCAGCCCAGTTATCATTTTAGTCGCTCTCTTTTGCACCTTTTCCAGTTCCATTATGTCTTTCTTGAGATGCGGTGACCAGAATTGTACATAATACTCGAGGCATGGCCTTACTATCGTTTTATACAATGTCATTATAATGTTGGCTATTTTATTTTCAATCCCCTTTCTAATGATCCCTAGCATGGAATTGGCCTTCTTCACCATTGCCCTTCTTACCTTAGAAAAGCTTCCCCTCATCCACCAGTGCCCCAGACTTGTCCATCTCCCCGAAATCATTAATTCCACTCCTTTTTTTCATGCCTAGAGGATTCCTTCCCATGATAGGACAAAAACAAGGGTATTTCAGCTTATATAAATCTTTATTCATAGTCACCTTGATTACAAAAATTGCTGCTTTCTATCAAATAGAATTTATTCTCAAGCCTGCAAAACACCTCCTCCTTTAAAAACAAAACAAAACCCTAGCCAACATGTAACGATATTACATTGTATGTAGATTTTATAAAATCTGCAATAAAAATTACTTGATTAAACTAAAAAAGGGAACTAGCAACTGAAAGTTGTGCATTTATGTTTCTTTGGACTACAGAAACACAGGGGTGTGGTTTTTTGGGTTCCCCCCCCCAAGTCTGATTTTAAAGTTTCAAAATGCTTTTTAGTTAATGAATGGGTTTCTAATTATTAGTACAGTATGTATTTAAGTGCTGTGTGATCTGCCATGTATAGTGGTGTTACTTGTTTTTTAAACATTGTGAGCCACCTTGGGTCTCCTTGCCTGGAGAAAGGCAGTCTACAAATAACCTAAAACACAGCAAAATGAAATAAAATGAAATTTGTACCCTTTGACTACCAAACTATATTTAACTACAGATTTACAATGCTGGTGTATGAGCTGCAGACCACCGTACTTGTTTAAATATATTTATGACTATTGCATAGATGCCCATAGGATGTTAGGATATGATACCCCAACTAATCTGTATTGTATAGGTTCTACTGCTATTAGTCGCGTTCCATCGAAGAAATTTTAAATTCACAGGCAGCCAACTAAACAATGTTTTTTTGTTAAGAGTAAACGTATGAGTTTGGAAACATAGTTTTTGGCCTTCTATCTATTTTCTGGAGAAAACGAAAGCTTAAGCACTATGCGAAATGTAGTTTCATTATAGTTGCTTCTACCAGCTTCTGGATTCCACGCTCCTTTTCCCCATACTTTTATGGCGGCTTAACCCCATAGCACTGGAGTTAAATGGCAAAAAAGCAAGCATTGGAGAGGGGCACATGTGTGGTTGTGTGTGTGTGTGTGTGTGTGTGGCATTCAAGTACAAGGCTGAAGAGACTTTCATTTTGGAAGGAACACAAACTGCCCACATGGAGAGAGGTCCGCAAATACTTCGAACAATCCTCCTTTCTGGCACAGAATACCCCCTGGGTTTCCCCTGCAATAGCAAATAGCATCCAAGGTCAAAGGGTAGGCCTGGAATCAAGGGGAGGATTCCAGACACTTGATCCCCAGGGATCTTGATGTGAATTGAAGGCAGGATTTAAAGGCACTGGGCATACATTCACAAGTCCTTGGTCCTCACGGTCAAGTGACCACCCCGTAGCTTCCTCTACTGTTCACGACACCAGTCTTTCTCCTCTGGTCTCCACCCTTTGTCATTCACGAGGGCCACCGCTATTCCAAGGAAAAGAGGCATTTTGGCATTCCCACCCACAGATGTGCAGAGGAATGGGAACCATTTCAAAGGACCCACTTGCTAGGTCGCAATTGCTGCTGGGTAATATCGGGAGGAGGACTCAGGTCGCTTTTACACGATCCCTAAAATCCGAGGCAAAGGGCTCCCAGATCAGGAGCTTAAAAATGTTTTCCCACTAGCTCCGGACTTTAAAAAAATTAAGTATGACCACGCCCACCTAAGTGCGTCCCAGCTCACTTTTCAAGTACCTGGCCTCCAGGAGGTAAAAAATCTTCCGATGCGGATTGTAAAGCTGTGAATCCCGGGGTCCCTCGTCTTCTGTTTGTTTTTTGTCCCCGCCGCCCCTTTAAGAGACAGGAATCCCTATGGGGCTGCTTGGGGCTGCTTTGACCGGCAGATGGAGGTGAGCCTGCATTTTTTCTCCCTTTTTTCCTCCCTCCCCTCACGCAGACAGGAACAATGGAGTGTGGAGGGGTGGGAACACAGAAAGAGCAACAAACCCCCACAATCTCTGGTCCAAATTTAAGTTGCCACTGGATTTTAGAGGTCGTGTAAAAGCGGCTCAGAAAGTCCACCTCAGTGTCAGGTCCCTTGGTGGAGAACATGGCATGTGGTGGAGGCAGGGTGGCTCAGGTACATCCAAGCCACTGCCCAGTCCTTCAAAGGCCTTCCGAAGCGGCACAAGACGGAAGCTGGTCCCTGAAGGCCTTGGCTAGCCGTTTGCCTTCTTTGGCTGTTTCCACCGCTTGGCGGAGGTAGCTGGCAGGGTCGGCTCTTGCCTGGGCCACCCCCTGGGTCAGGTTCTCCAGGGCATGCCGGGAGAGGCCTTCTAGAAGGTTCCACTGGGGAAGAAAGTAGCTCGGAAGCTCCCGGTGGACCAAGCTGGCCAAAAGGTCATCCAAGAGGCCGAGCAGCGCGTGGGCGGCATTCTCCTCCCGGCCGAGATAGCTGGTGGGCAGCCGTTCGCAGGACCAGAGGCACAAGGAGAAAAGGTGGTAAGGTCCTAAGCCCCACAGGTCTTTGCACCGGAGGGCGGCCATGGCGGCCCGGAACGCCTGGACCAAAGGCAGAGGGAGGACCTTCCTGAGGTGCAGCTCGCTCGCCGAAAACGCCAGGCGCCAGTGCGGGCTGGAGGCGGAAGGGGAGAGGTAGAAGCCTCCGGCCACCTCCTCGTCCATCAACTTGCCATCCCAAAAATGAGCCTGGGCCAGCCACGACTCGCCCACCTCCGGCCAGCCTTTGAAGGCCACCACCGGGACGATGTCGTAGAGGATCCGGAAAGTTCCGACGCGGAGGACCGCCGAGGTGACGCAGCCGCGGCGCTCGACTCGCACGTCTTTGGCGCAGGAGGCAAAGGAGCGGAAGAACCAGTCAGAAACCCGCTCTGCCGACAGGTAGGCCTCCTCTCCCGAGCAACATTCTGACCAGCGGGAGAGGGCCGGGGGCCCAAAAGGATGGAGGCTGATCCGGGTGTGCCCGGGGGGGCTCTGATTCATGTCCAAAGTGACGGGCACCCCAGCCGCATCCAGGACAGGCACCAGGAGGGTGAAGTCGGTGTCGTAGTCACTGCCGGGAGAAAGGGGACGGAGGGTACCCGGATCCACGTGGAGGGTGCCTTGCTGAACCCCGCCGGACAGGAGGAGGTACCGGTTGATCTGAGGGAGCCTCCCATCCTGTTTCTGAACTTGACCTGGAAAAAGAAGAGATGGGGGGGGGAATCACAGAATCATGAATTTGGAAGTGGGCAATAAGGCCATTGAGTGCACCGGCCTGCTCAAGACAGGAATACAAATCAAAGGATATCTGTCCAGATTTCTCTTGAATGCCTCTCGCACTTGCCCCTCCCGAGGTCACTGGTTCAGTTCTTGTACTGCTCTAACAGTTGATAAGTTTTTCCTGATCCATAGAATCCTAGAGTTGGAAGAGATCTTCAACGGCCATCCAGTCCAACCCCCTGCCATGCAGGAACGCCCATTCAAGTAGCCCTGACAGATGGCCATCCAGTCTCTGCTTAAAAACCTCCAAAGAAGGAGACTCCAACACCCTCCTTTGTGGCAGCATATTCCACTGCCGAACAGCTCTAACCATCATGAAGTTCTTCCTAATGTTCAAATGGAATCTCTTTTCCTGTAGTTTGAAACCTGAGTCCTAGTCTCTGAAGCCATGCAAAACAAACCAGCCCCCTTTTGATATGACATCCTTTCAAATATTTAAACATATAGCTATCATATCCCCTCTCAGCCTTCTTTTTGAAAGGCTAAACATTTCTTCCAGACCTTCAATCATCTTGGTCGCCCTCCTCTGGACCCGTTCAAGATTGTCCACCCCCCTGATCATCCTGGCTGCCCTCCTCTGAACTTCTTCCAATTTGTCAGCATCCTTCTTGAAGTGCAATCCCCACACTTGCAGAGGGCAGAAGGAAATTAAAAATAAACGGACCGCAAGCCCCAATGAGAATCTGCAATCCTCACCCGGTGTGGAAAAGTTCCTTTTAATAATTAAAAAAGAACCTACGACTCCTATAGTGCCACAAATCTTGGAGCTGCGTTCTAGAACCTTATGAATTTGCGCTTTAGCCTATATAGGCTGGGGAGGAATATCAAAATAGAGACACTGTGGAAATGCAAACGAATTGATAGGTTTGAAATCCGGCATCTCTGTTGCAGAGTCTGCGGTTTTTAGCGAGAGGCAGGAACCACCCCCATCGCTGTCATCCTCTCAGAAGTGAAAAGCTGAAAGGGTCATCAAGCCAATTCCCTCGGCAAGGAGGTGAAGTGGCTGATTTGACTGAGAAGACGGCGGGTCTTTCCCCCCGAGCTATTTCTCTCTCCTGTTGTTTCCAAGATATTAGAAAAGCTTCTTCTCCCAATGCATACATCTCCTTGTGAGTTGCCAATAGCACTCTGGGTGGAAATATGGAAGCAGGGAAGCTGAAGGGAATAATGGTCCCATTTCTGCATCGGGCAGAACCGAGGATTGTGGCTGGAGGCAGCAAAAAGCAGAGCCCCTGCGTACAATTTGGGCAAGGGATGTCAGAGCCTGGTGCCCGTCTCCGCTCCGGACCCTCTTTCCCAGAACCTGCTGCAGTGGCACAAAGATTCGGGCAGTTCACTGCAACTTATCCCAGCTCTGGCAGGAGAAGACATTTAGATAAAGGGAATGAGAAAGCAAGCTCTGTTTCTTGTCCCCCTACCCACCGACCCACCCACCCACCCAGCCCCGACTCACCCAGGAAGGAGAAAATGAGATTTTTAGCCCGGTGCCATTCCTTGGCAGGGGCATCCCAGATCCCTGAGCTCTTGGCTTCGTATTCCTGGATCAGTTGGTTCAGCTCCTCGATCCATGCCCCGGAGCGAAAATCCAGGTCCGTAAGTGGCTTGGCTGGAGCTGGTTTGGGTGGGGGATGGTCCCCCAGAGGAGGAGAAGCCATGCCCCCCCCCTCCACCCTCACAGGACGTGTAGAGAGCCAGAGAGAAAAGGGTCTCCTGCTAGGGAGGGGGAAAGGATAGATTAGAGGCAATGGAAACTTAACTTGGCCTGCCTAGCCACTTCCAAGTCGGCTGGAGCTGCCTAGGTGCCCTATAAGCACATCCGATCTCGCCTGATTTCAGAAGCTAAGCAGGGTCGGCCCTGGTGAGTCCTTGGATGGGCGACCACCAGGGAATACCAGGTGCTGTAGGTGCCTGGAGTGGGAACTGACAAGCCACTTCAGAATTCCTGCCAAGGGAACTCCATGGACACGGGGTCACGAAGAGGCGGTCATGACCGTAACAACACAACATCAACAACAAGTCCTGTCATTCACCAGCTAAGGGCCTTTTCACACGACCCCTAAGATCCACTGGCCACTTAAATTCGGACCAGAGATCTTAGGGGTTTGTCGCTGTTCCTGCGTTCCCACCCCCTCCGCACTCCTGGCTGCTGGCTGTGTGAGGGGAGGGAGAAAAAACAGGAAGAAAAGAGACGTGGCTCACCTCCCTTCTGCCTCTCGCTCTTGCCGCGGCAACATTCCAGTCTCTTAAGTAGCTCTTAAAGGGGCGGGGGGCAAATAAACAACAAACAGAAGCGAGGAGAGCCCCGCACTCACTATCGTTACACCGCATCAAAGAATTTTCACCTCCAGAGAGCAGGTACTTGAAAGGTGCGCTGGGACGCGCTAAAGTGGGCGTGGTCGCACTTAATTTCCTGTAAACTCCAGAGCTGGTGGGGAAACATTTTTAAGCTCCGGAGCTTAATCTGGGAGTTGAGTCATGGCTACTGGACTTCTTTTTTGAGAGATAGAAACGTTTCGCTGTTCATCCAAACAGCTTCATCGGTCTGAATGCAGCTGGTGCAAACCCTGACTCTTATAGGCAGCTTTGACCTCTAGTCACCCTGGCCTCAATTAGGCTCATCAGATGAACTAAATAGGCTCGTTAGAGAGACAATGGTATCCTTAGCCTTGAGGTGAACCATGGCTTAAGGTGCTGAAACCTATCAAGAAAATCCCTCCCTCAACAGAGGTGGTGGCCTCCGGCATAGTTTATCTGCTACTTATCAAGCTGTGCTTTCCACACTACCAAGACAAATCAAAAAGCCTTTACCACCAAGGCCATAGCTAACGACCATTAACGACCCTTTCTTGATAGGTTTCAGCACCTTAAGCCATGGTTCACCTCAAGGCTAAGGATACCATTGTCTCTCTAACGAGCCTATTTAGTTCATCTGATGAGCCTAATTGAGGCCAGGGTGACTAGAGGTCAAAGCTGCCTATAAGAGTCAGGGTTTGCACCAGCTGCATTCAGACCGATGAAGCTGTTTGGATGAACAGCGAAACGTTTCTATCTCTCAAAAAAGAAGTCCAGTAGCCATGACTCAACTCCCAGATAAACGCACCTGGATGACTGAGAATCTTCACAGACGTATTGCTATGCAATTTGGGGCAGATGCCCTGAAGTTGGTGCGAGAATATGAAAGAACAGCAAGAAAAGTAGCAGACTACAAAAAACCACTTACGTTTTAACTTGA
The DNA here is from genome assembly GCA_037367245.1 of Phrynocephalus guinanensis. Classification (NCBI taxonomy): domain Eukaryota; kingdom Metazoa; phylum Chordata; class Lepidosauria; order Squamata; family Agamidae; genus Phrynocephalus; species Phrynocephalus guinanensis. Next base: position 1,662,715 of record CM074743.1, read on the forward strand.
GATGCAGACAACAAAGTCTCACCCCAACAAGCCTCCGCCTACAATCAACAGTAAGAAGCCATCGGGCTAACAATATCCTCCAGAGAGCTCAAGAACAACTTCTCAATGAGAGGATCAGACAAGTCCACTTTACCTTAGACACACTGCAACACAGAAAAGACCACATTCACCAAGAACTACTCTCCACCCTATCCAAACCAGCAGTGGATGCAGTCATAGAATTTGTCCAGAAAGCACAACTGGCTCAGCATTGCAAAGGCAAAGAGAGGCAAATGAAGAAGTTCGATCTTCTCCTCTGCCGGAAAGAGGCAGTTAAAGAGCTTGGCAGGAGGAAGAAGGATGAAGGGACCATGACACGAGATGTAAAGGACAAATGGGTGAAGAACCTCTCAAACAGGGAACTCACCCAGACAGAGAGAGAGGTCCTATCCAAAGGCCTAAATTTTGCCATCACACCCAAACAGGTTCCGGTTGTGGATTTCATCACAGCGACAGAATCAGCCATCCACAGCCAATCTGCCAGCAGCAGAAGCAGAACTACTCAGGATAAAAGTCTCTGCTGCATTATCCAGTGCTCAACCACCACCATCCAACCTCACCAGCCAAGAGAGAAGTGCTGTGACATCCCTCAGCAGGGATGAGAGCATCACAATTCTGCCTGCGGACAAAGGAAGGTGCACTGTCGTCCTCAATACGGTGGACTACCACGAGAAGGTTATCACACTTTTAGATGATCAGCATACATATGAAAAACTAAGAAGAGACCCCACCAGCAATTACAAGAAGAAAGTAATAGAATGCTTAAAACTCTTGGAGCAGGAAAACGCAATTGACAGGGTGACCTACCACCGGTTATATCCCGGAGAGACAGTCCCCTGCTTTTATGGACTTCCCAAGATCCACAAGCAAGGAATCCCCCTCAGACCTATTGTCAGCAGTATAAATTCAGTGACTTATAACATCGCAAAATACCTGGCAACCATCCTAGCCCCACTGGTTGGACACACGGACCACCACGTACACAACTCAGAAGAGTTTGTTTCTAAAGTCAGGGAGCTCAAACTGGATACAGAGGAAACCATGGTATCCTTTGATGTTACATCACTCTTTACCAGCATACCCACCACTGATGCGCTAATAATGGTAAAGAGAAGATTAAGAGAAGACAGCACCCTCACCTCCAGATGCCGACTCAACCCAGACCAGATATGCCTGCTCCTGGACCTGTGTCTGAATACCACATATTTCATGTACAGAGGGGACTTCTACAGACAGAAGCATGGTTGTGCCATGGGTTCTCCAGTGTCACCAATTGTTGCAAACCTATACATGGAAGAAGTGGAGAAGAAGGCACTCAACACCTTCCCAGGGACACCATCTCACTGGTTCAGGTATGTAGATGATACCTGGGTGAAAATCAAGACTCGGGAAGTACAGGCCTTTACAGACCACATCAATGCAGTGGACCCTAATATTAGGTTCACTAGAGAAGACACCCAAGACAACAGGCTGGCTTTCCTGGATTGTGCAGTCATCATCAGACCTGACCGTGGCCTGGAAGTAGAAGTTTACAGGAAACCCACCCACACAGATCAATACTTACTGTTCGACTCCCACCATCCATTACAGCACAAACTAGGAGTCATCAGGACCCTAAGCCACAGAGCAGAGAGCATCCCCACCTCCACAGAAGCCAAGAAGAAGGAAGACAGGCACCTGAAGACAGCACTTAAGGCCTGTGGATATCCAAAGTGGGCCTTCAACAAAGCAGTGGGCCATCCCAGAAGAACAAGGGATCAGTCTGAGACCCAGACCCAGCGGAAGAACCTGGTCATTCCTTACATGGCTGGAGTGTCAGAGAAGCTTAAAAGGATTTTTGGCAAACACCACATCCCTGTTTATTTCAAACCCACAAACACACTAAGGCAGAGACTTGTCCACCCAAAGGATCCGGTACCCAACCAAAAAGGAGCAATATAGTATATGCGGTCCAATGCAGAGGACGTTCAGACCTCTACATTGGGGAAACCAAACAGCCATTAAACAGAAGGATGGCCCAACATAGGAGGGGTAACAGCTCAGGTCCAGAATCAGCAGCAGTACACCTCCATTTGAAGGAGAAAGGGCACTCTTTCAAAGATGAGGATGTACACATATTAGACAAAGAAGAGAGGTGGTTTGAAAGAGGAGTAAGGGAGGCCATTCATGTGAGCATTGAAAATCCCTCCCTCAACAGAGGTGGTGGCCTCCGGCATAGTTTATCTGCTACTTATCAAGCTGTGCTTTCCACATACCAAGACAAATCAAAAAGCCTTTACCACCAAGGCCATAGCTAACGACCATTAACGACCCTTTCTTGATAGGCTTCAGCACCTTAAGCCATGGTTCACCTCAAGGCTAAGGATACCATTGTCTCTCTAACGAGCCTATTTAGTTCATCTGATGAGTGAGGCCAGGGTGACTAGAGGTCAAAGCTGCCTATAAGAGTCAGGGTTTGCACCAGCTGCATTCAGACCGATGAAGCTGTTTGGATGAACAGCGAAACGATCTCTCAAAAAAGAAGGGCCATGACTCAACTCCCAGATTTTGACTGAGAATCTTCACAGACCTCCGGAGCTTAAAGCCATTTGCAGCGGAGTTTAGGGGTCGTGTACAAAGGGCCCAAGTCATTTATTTATTTATTTATTTTTACAATTTATATGCCACCCACTAACCAAAGGTCTCTGTGCGGCTTACAATCAAAGAATTGAAACAGTTAAAACATCAAATGTCAATAAATAATTGAAACAATAATACATTTTTATTTATTTTATTTATTTATTGGATTTTTATACCACCCATCTGGTAGCAAGGTCACTCTGGGCGGTTAATAGAAACCTTACACTAAAATCATTACACTAAAATTGCCATCAGAGGACCCACAGTCTATGTTGTATCAATTAAAAAACTTATGCATGGAATGGGACTGGGTCCCCAGACTGGTCGGACTACAAGCCCCATCACTCCGAACCGGAGTACAAAAGTCATGCATGACAATCTGAATTTGCCCTGTAAAGCCTTAAATGGCCTGGATGCAAGCCATCTCATAGACTGCATTTCCCTCCATGAGCCTTCCTGGGTGTTAAGATCATCAGGAGCGGCCTTGATCTCGGTCCACTACCTTCACGTGTGCATTTAGTGCCAACAACAGGAGAGGGCCTTCTCTGTGGCAGCTCCCGGACTCTGGAACTCCCTCCCACTGGAGGTCCGGCTGGACCCCATCTTTGCTCTCCTTCCAAAAGCAGGCAAAGGCCTTTCTGTCTGGGCAATCTCTTTCTTTAAATAACAGAATTAACTAGTTGATCCAATAAATAAATAAATAAATAAATAGTAGACCAAAAGATTTTTTTAAAAAACTTTAACACAGAAGAAAGAACAATATACAAAACAATATGCAGAACAACGGGACCCATATTTAACACAGAACATCTTTCAAAAACCAAGAGGTTTTTTTTTAAAAGGGATTATTTTATTCTGTTTGTGTTTTTTTTTACCTGGGGTTTTTAATCTTCCTCTTATGATGAGTTTTAATAGGAATACTTGTTTAATGTTATTTTAACATTATAACAATGTACAATCCAGCTTTTAACTTTGTTTCTTTTAATGCTGGAAAGCCGCCTTGGATCCTTCAGTTGCAGAAAGGAGGCACCTAAAGAGATGAAATAGTTTCCATCGCCCATTCCCCCATAATGTAACTTTTTCATTTAACTGTTTGCATTTAACTCTGTTTAGTTTTAATGTTGCCTTTTAATGTTGCAAGATGCCTTTTCCAATTCCCTGTTCTGAAGCTTGAATATGTCTTAAATGTATCTAGGCTGTATATTGCCCTTCAATATTGTAGGCCGCCTTGGGTCCTTTGCCAAGGAGAAAAGCGGGGTATGTATCAATAAATAAATAAATAAATAAATAAATAAATAAATAAATAAATAAATAAACCCTCCAGCCCGTTAGGAGGGCGACCCCTGGTGGACGGGTCCCCCTTCAGAGTTTCAGTTTGGGACGGCTCATCCGAGTACTCAGTCTTCTCCTCCTCGGTTGGGAGTGATGGGACTTGTAGTCCGACCCACCTGGGGACCCAGCCCCGTTCCTTGCAAAAAAAAAAGGGGGGGGAGCTAGTCGCACGGCGCTCCTGCTTCACCCCCCCTCCTACTTTCCCTGTTTCCTCCTTTCCCGCGTTCCCGGACGCTCTCCGTGGCCCCGCGTGGGAACGCGCGTCGAAGGGGCTCCCCCCCCCAAGCTCCCCCCCCCGATATCCCGGACCCCTGGGCTCGGGGATCCCGGCGTCTCCCCCTCCCCCGGGCGCGCCCTGTCTCGCTCACCTGCGGCTACCTGAGCGCTCCGAGGCCACGCCCGGCCAGCGCACCTGCGCCCCCCCGGGGGATGCTGGGAAATGTAGTGCGTGGCTTTCCCTTCGGACTCCTGCCCAGGTGAGCCGTGGAGCATGCTGGGAAATGCAGTTTTTGTGTGTGTGTTTGTGAGTCCGTGTGTGCGCGCGCGCTCGCTGTGTGGGGTTTTTTTTTTGAGACATTCCAGTCAGGGAGCTCAAACTGGATACAGAGGAAACCATGGTATCCTTTGATGTTACATCACTCTTTACCAGCTTGGGACCAGATAGGCCTGCTCCTGGACCTGTGTCTGAACACCACATATTTCATGTACAGAGGGGACTTCTACAGACAGAAGCATGGCTGTGCCATGGGTTCCCCAGTATCACCAATTGTAGCAAACCTATACATGGAAGAAGTGGAGAAGAAGGCACTCAACACCTTCCCAGGGACAACACCATCCCCAGGTATGTAGATGATACCTGGGTTAAAATAAAGACGCAGGAAGTACAGGCCTTTACAGACCACATCAACGCAGTGGATCCTAATATTAAGTTCACTAGGGAAGACACCCAAGACAACAGGCTGGCTTTCCTGGATTGTGCAGTCATCATCAGACCTGACCATGGCCTAGGAGTAGAAGTTTACAGGAAAACCCACCCACACAGATCAATACTTACTGTTTGACTCCCACCATCCATTAGAACACAAACTAGGAGTCATCAGGACCCTAAGCCACAGAGCAGAGAGCATCCCCACCTCCTCAGAAGCCAAGAAGAAGGAAGACAGGCACCTGAAGACAGCACTTAAGGCCTGTGGATATCCAAGGTGGGCCTTCAACAAAGCAGTGGGCCATCCCAGAAGAACAAGGGATCAGTCTGAGACCCAGACCCGACGGAAGAACCTGGTCATTCCCTACATGGCGGGAGTGTCGGAGAAGCTTAAAAGGATTTTTGGCAAACACCACATCCCTGTTTATTTCAAACCCATGAACACACTAAGGCAGAGACTTGTCCACCCAAAGGATCCGATACCAAACCATAAAAGGAGCAATATAGCATATGCAGTCCAGTGCAGTGAAGAGTGTTCAGACCTCTACATTGGAGAAACTAAACAGCCATTAAACAGAAGAATGGCCCAACATAGGAAACAGCTCAGGACCAGAATCAGCAGTACACCTCCATTTGAAGGAAAAAGGCCACTCTTTCAAAGATGAGGATGTACACATATTAGACAAAGAAGAGAGGTGGTTTGAGAGAGGAGTAAGGGAAGCCATTCATGTCAGCATTGAAAATCCCTCCCTCAACAGAGGTGGGGGGCTCCGGCATAGTCTAGCTGCTACTTACCAGGCTGTACTTTCCACAGTACCCAGGCAAATCAAGGAGCCTTCACCACCAGGTCACAGCTAACGACCCATTCTTGACAGCTAACGACCCATTCTTGATGGGTTTCAGCACCCTAGGCCATTGTTTACCTTAAGGCCATGGACCCTAATGTCTCCCTAACGAGCCTATTCAGGCTTTGTTCATCTTATGAGCCAATCAGACCAGGGGACAAGAGGTCAAGCTGACTATAAGAAGGTCTCTTGCACTAGCTGTATTCAGACCGATGAAGCTGTTTGGATGAACAGCGAAACGTTTCTATCTCTCAAAAAAGAAGTCCAGTAGCCATGACTCAACTCCCAGATTCCAGGGTTCTTGGCCTCTGCTTCGCAATGCATTTTGGGTAATGTAGTCTTTCGGGCAGACGCCCCCCCCCCTCGCCAATCAATGAATGCATAAATAAACTAATAAAAAGGAAGATTTTTGGAAGAGTCGCTCCTCGGGAAGAGCCCTTTGGAGGAGACGCCGGACTGGGCAGCGCCTAGCGCCGGTTGCCGAAGCGCCTCCAAAGGCGCGCTCGGGGCTTGCGTGGCATCCTAAGCCCCTCCGTTCATCGTGAAGAATCGAGGTTGGGGTTGTGGCTTAGGAGCCCCTCGGGCCTCGCCTCGACCTGGGTTCAAATCCCCACTGGGCTTTGAAATTTCCAGGATGACCTGTCTCTGACTTGCTTCACAGGAGCTTTGTAAAGATAGAGTGGGATCCCTGTGTCCGCGGGGATGCGTCCCGACCTCCCCTGGAAACCGCGGATGAGAGCAACCGCTCTACATCGCATGGTCTCTGGCTCCCTCTAGTGGTCAGTTCTGCTAACTTCATGTATATTTCCCTGATTTTTCTTTTAATAAACTGTGGATAAATTGACCAGCATATTCTGATCCATTCCCACAGATACAGGGGTCCTACTGAATGTTTGTGTGAGACAGAGAGAGGGAGAGAAACAGATCTCATTGTGTAAAAAAGCAAAGTAAAGATATGAAATGTAAGATATAATACAGTAATGCTAATAATAATAATAATAGGGGATTAAACCACCATGATTTTGATTCAGGCCAGAAATGACAAAACCAAATTTTCTGAGTCGTTGCCCTCAAATTGGCTCCGCACCACAGTGAAAAATGCCTGGGACCGGGTTGCCAACTTTATTTCCTGGCCTGGCTCCTTGGCGCTCTCTTTTCTCACTCTCATTGTCTGGCCTGCAGGAAATGAAGCCCATGGACGTGCCTGTTCCTTTGGCTTCCAGGCACATAAATGTTTTAACTCAGCGGTTTCTGCCCGTTCAGCTTCTGACGGCAGCAGAAGAGGGTGCCAGACCCACAGCCCGTGCTAAACCAGGTGGAGGGGTGGGTGAGGGGTGGCAATGTATTTCCAGCATTCCACTCAAGAGGAGAAAAAACAGGAATAGCTGGGTTATCTTGCCGACCCCAAACTGGATTGATATGACACCGCTTGGTTCTGGAGGTTGCCACCACTGGGGAAACTGAGGCTGAGAATCTGGAAGATTCTGGAAGCGTTGGGAAGAATGGAAGCCCTGATATGTGTGTGTGTGTGTGTGTGTGTTTCTTTTTGCTGCCTTCTCACGAGATTCTGAAAATGCAGTGTTAAAAAAGTGTAGTTTCCCATTTCTCTCACCTGTATATGACACCGGAATGCATCGATCCCAGAATTGGAAACAGCATTTTTTGAGAACTACCTTTTCCAGAATCCCCAGCCATTTCTGAATTCTGGGAGTTCAATAAAACACCGGTGTGCTTTGAAGCTCTTTAAGAAATCCATCCTGTGTGTTGGATATGAAACCCATTTCTTGTCATTGAGAGCCTAGGGGCGTTTTCTGGTTTTAGACCCTAGTTCTCCCACCCACCCAATACCCCCAGGGGATTCTGAGCCTTGTAGCTTTTTAAATCATTGTGATTTTCTCAGGCTTTGGAAGTGAGACTTTGGTAGCCTTCCTGGGCTTGTGCTTTTGCTGCAAATGGCCCAGGAGCGTCCCTTGCCCCCCCCCCTCGAAAGTTGGCAACCTCCAGGCCTTGGGACCTTCTTGGAGAGCTCGGCCGACCTTTCCCCGGCCTGATCATTTTGAAGGGGTCCCGACTCCAGCGCCCATGTCCCCCAGCGTGCAGGGCTGGCCGCCCATGTGGGGGGGGGGGATGGGATCTGGAGTCCAACCGCAGCAGGGCTCCCAGGGTTTGCACGCCAAGGTGGCAGAGAAGAACGGACGGACTTGAGTGGCCAACGAGAGCGCGCCTGGCTTTGCGGTTTATTGTCTTTCAGCCCCAAGGGGAGCCCGGCGAGGGTCCTTGGTCTTCCTCCTCCTTCCTCCTCCTCCTCCTCCTCCTCCCTCCGCTACCGCTGCTGCTGCTGCTGCTGCTGCTGCTCCTCTGGTCCGTCCGGGCTTTTGGCCCTCGACGGCTACTTCACCGGGTGGTAGACCCAGTCGGAGCCGGCCGACGACTCGGGCCAAGTGCGCGCCGTCTTGGCGCCGGAGCCCTCGACTTGTTGGGCGGCCCGTTGCAGGACGCTGGTGGCCACGGTGCGGAATCGCCCCCCTCGGCCGGCCGGCGGCTCTGGCTCGCGGGCTTTGCGGGGCGCCTCGCGGGGCTCGAACTCTCCCGGCGGCAGCGGCGCCTCTTCCTGGCTGCTGGTGAGGGCGGCCCGTCGGCGGTGGATCCTCTCCGGGCTGGCCGAGCGGCTCCCGGGCGGCGTCTGCGGGTGCACCGGGTAGATGTAGACTTTGGTGGGCCGCCGGGAGCGCGCCGTCGTCGTCGGGCCGTCGGGGTAGTCGGCCTCCGCGCCGGCCCCGACCAGGCGGTAGTGGGTCTCGCCCAAAGGCGCCCGCGGGTAGTACTCGGTGGCCACGGCCACGTCGTGGTTGCGGCGATCGTGGCTGCCGACGGGAGACAGCATGGGCTCCGAGGAGCCGACGGCCACGTCCCGGTAGCGGAGGACGGGCGCGTAGCCCGACGGGGCCGAGGCGGTGCGCGGGCGGCAGCGGGACTCGCACTCGCAGGGGTGGCAGCAGCGGAGCAGCTGCTGGTGGTGGTGGTGGCACGGAGGGGGCTCCGGCCAGGGGCGCCGGCCCACCCGAGGGGGCTCCTTGCACGGCGGGGGCGGCTCATTCTGGACGTTCATGGTGACCTGGACGGGCTCGAGGGTGCACCGGAGGCAGCGTCGGGGCAGAGAACGGCTCCGCTCCTCCCGCCGCCTCCGCCGCCAGCGAGGGACGTCCCGCTCCGAGGGCTGCCTGGAGGGCGGCTGGGCGGGGGGCGCCTGGAGGGCGGGGGCCATGGCCCCGGGCGTCGTCTCCAGCTCTGCAGGGAGGAGAGAAATCGGAAGACAGGGGTGAAGCTTTTTGGCCAGATGGGCGATATAAAAGTTCAATCAATCAATCAATCAATCAATCAATCAATCAATCAATCAATCAATCAATCAATCAATCAATCAATCAATCAATACTTGTGGCCAGATGGGCGGTATAGAAGTCCAACCAACCAACCAGCCAACCAAACAACCAATCAATCAATCAATCAGTCAATCAATCAATCAATACTTGTGGCCAGATGGGTGGTATAGAAGTCCAATCAATCAATCAATCAATCAATCAATCAATCAATCAATCAATCAATACTTGTGGCCAGATAGGTGGTGTAGAAATCCAACCAATCAATCAATCAATCAATCAATCAATCAATCAATCAATCAATCAATCAATCAATCAATCAATCAATCAATACTTGTGGCCAGATAGGTGGTATAGAAGTCCAATCAATCAATCAATCAATCAATCAATCAATCAATCAATCAGCCTGCCTGCCTGCCTGCCTGCCTGCCTGCCTCAGCCAGCGCTTCTGCAGCTGGTTGTTTTAATAGTAAACAATAAGATGACAAAGAAAAAGACCTAAAAGTAAAAGATAGAAAATATTAATAGTAAATAGAGTAGTACCTTGTATAACAAACGGTTTGTATAACATAAAATCTGTACAACATAAAAAATTCCAGAGATGGGGGAAATTTGCTTAACAGAATCGCCTATGGGGCAAATCCATACAACAGTTGCAATTAGCAATTACTCTGTTTTAAATGCATTCCTATGGGAAATTTGTATAAAGGAAAATTTGCTTAACATGATTTCATTTGGAACGACTTAATTCCTTTATACAAGGTAACACTGTAATACGGTAATAAAGAAAAAGATTAATAAAATCAAGAGTAAACGATAAGATAGCAAAGAAAAAGGCTGAAAAGATAAATAACCTGTGACGAAAACAAAAACTCAGATTCTAATCAAAACTCATATCATCCTGTTTCTTTTCCCCTTTTAATTTACATGCCCAATTTCTTTCCAGAACTATATTCTTGAGATTGACCTTTCCCAAATACTGTACAGGTACTGAAAAAACATTCAATATCTCCTTAAAATAATTTGCTTTTCACATTTGTTTTCTAAATTTCAATTCACACAGTACTTTAATCCCCCCCTTTTTATCAGTCCTTCATATTAAACTTGTTCTCTCAAATTCTTGTTCTCCCAAATTCCTTTCAAATATCAATGTTAGAACTATTATGGGAATAACAATTGCCACATTTCCCCATCTATAAGACTCCCCCATGTATAAGATGACACCACTTTTCCAACCCAAAATTACAGTTTCGGAACCACGTCGTTCTCGTCTCAGCTTACTTCCGTGTATAAGACAGTCTTCAATTTTTAGGTTCACAATTTTAGACAAATATGCAGCCTTATACTGTGCACAGAAAAATACTGCAATTCCAGACACACACACCAGGTCTAATTGGCTCCTTCCAAACCTATTTAAAAGGGCTCTTATCCATAATTTCCTTGGAGTTATGTTTGACTACAACTCCCATCACTGTGGGATGGGATGTGTAGTTCTAAATGTATCTGGAAAATTCCTCCTTTCCCTCCTTCCGGTTGGGAAGCCTGCTGGAAGCTTTGGGCCCTAAGAGGAATGTCTTAGAACCAAGCCAGTTTCAAAAACAAATTTTAAGGTTTTGTTGGTGCCCCATGGAGAAAAAGGTGGGACTCATAAACAGGGAGTGATGCGATGGGAAAGACAGCAAGGAGATGGACCTCTAATAAGAAAGTCATCTGTTTCCATTGCAGGCCTTTTGGAAGGAAATTATGGCTGTAGACTCATTTTTCATTTTCATTTTGCGGTCTTCCCTGTATTTTTGTGGCCACCGAGGCACAGTTGAAAACTAGATAGGCTGCAAAAAAAACACGTTAGAAGAATATGACACTCTTGTTTTCCAATTGAAAATCCTCCCAAAGGAGCATGCAATAAATTGAAAAAGAAACTCCTATTTCAAATCTATTATAAGAGTCTCTCTGCCTGAACGTGCACCTGTCTTGTGAAACCAAGGCACCTGGAGCTTGATTTGGGGGCTAAGAGCCCCCGTAAAAACATGCTCATTGGGAGTGTTCAATTAAACAATAATATTAATACAGTAATTATTTAAATCTGTATGTGATCTGCAGTACTGTGTTCTGCCAGTAATTGGCAGACTTCCCTAATCACAACATAGCCATGATTTCAGATAAAAAAGTAATAATAAAGCAGAACAGGGGTGGGAGTGGGGCAACAGGGTGAAGATAAAAACAAGAAAAAGAAGCAAGCAGCAGCTGTGGCTGCAACTATAGGGCGTTTATACACGACCCCTAAGCTCCGCCGCAAATGGCTGCAAGGTCCGGACCTTACAAGTGTTTTCCCACCAGCTCCAGACTTTGCAGACAATTAAGTGCGACCCCGCCCACTTTAGCAAGACCAAACAGCAGTTTTCTTGTACCTGCTTTTTGGAGGTGACAAATATTTGATCCGGTGTAAGGATAGTGAGTGCTGGGCTCTCCTGGCTTCCGTTTGTTCTTTTTTTGCGCCCTGCCCCTTTAAGAGATCTGAATGCTGCCCGGAACAAAACGGAGGTAAACCAGCAGTCTTTTCTTTCTTTTTTCTCCGTCCCTCAGGCAGCCAGCAACCAGGAAGTGCCGAGGGGGGTGGGGACAGAGGAAGAGCGAGGAACCCCTAAGATCTCTGGTCCGAATTTAAGTGGCCAGCGGATTTTAGGGGTCGTGTAAAAAGGCCCATAGAAACCATTCTGGATGGGAAAAAGAAGTTAAGCTGTGTTCTCCTGCAATCCGATATGGGACATCTATGCAGAACAGATGAGCGCGACAGAATTAGAGGCGCACAGCTTTGCGTTGTGGTGCAAAGTGCACACCCAAATCTGCACACCTCTGGCTGCAAGGCTTTATTGGCTTGAGCTCAGTGATGGCGCTTTGCGTGGATGACAGAAGGCAGGACACAGAATGGTTGAGGGTCTGGAGGAAATGTCTTATGAGGAATGGCTTAGGGAACTGGGGATGTTTAGCCTTACAAAAAGAAGGCTGAGAGGGGATATGATAGCTATGTTTAAATATTTGAAAGGATGTCATATTGAAGAGGGAACAGGTTTGATTTCCATGGCTTCAGAGACTATGACTCGGGGCAATGGTTTCAAACTACAGGAAAAGAGATTCCATTTGAACATTAGGAGGTTAGAGCTGTTCAGCAGTGGAAGATGCTGCCTGCCACAAAGGAGGGTGGTGGAGTCTCCTTCTTCCTTGGAGGTTTTTAAGCAGAGACTGGATGGCCATCTGTCGGAAATATTGTGATGGGGGTTCCTGCATGGCAGGGGGTTGGACTAGATGGCCCTTGAGGTCTCTTCCAACTATGATTCTATGATTCTATGACCTATGTGTCCCACCCACTACTGCCTTGTTTCCTGGTCAAGAGAGGTCCCCTCCCTCCACTCCAGCAGCTGCATAAGATTGCCTGAAGTCTGTTATTCTTTCTGTTAAGCGTTGCTCCAGTATAAATATATTTTTAAGGTGCGGGGGCATAGGAATGTGTGGCCTGGGATATTAATTTCGCCAAAGGGCTTCTAGCCAGCTCCATGACTTAAAAGCGTGGGGCCACCGGGTGTCCCCGTGATTCCCACACAAAGGCAGATGAGAAGTCAGGAAAAAAACCAAGCGCTGACAGGATGCTCGGGAGTGCCACGCAGGGTCCCCGACTTTTCAGACAGTTGAGTGAGAGCAAGAGAGAGCAACCTGCAGCTTGGTCAGGACAGAAATTGTGCTCTGAGCAAGCAGAGGGAAAGACTGATGGATCAGTGGGCTGGAGAGAGAGAGAAAAGCCAATTGGGGGAGGGGGAACAAGAGGTGAAAGAAAGAAGTTTTTTTTTTTTTTTTAAAAAAAAGCAGCAGGGCAGGTGGGCTTAGAAACTCAGGGATTTCTAATCCTTGCAAAGCTGCGCCCTGCTAAGAGTTCAGCCCTCAAAGCAGCATCCGCCTGTTTCTAAAACGACATCCGCTTATTCTCCGCCGTCCATAATTGGTGAGCGGCTTGGAGCGTTTCCAACCGGAGGGCTGTTACATAATTCTTTTACATAAATGGAGCCAGCAAACGGGCAAAACAGCTGCATAAATAGACAAACCGTTTAAGCAGCCGCTCCGGCGTCTGAGGAAAGCGAAGGAGAAAAAGCCGAGACGACACTGTGGTGCCGTGTCGGTGTGGATGCAAACTGGCTGAGGAGGATGGGTTGGGAGTGAACCTAAGAACAGCCATGCTGGATCAGGCCAAAGGCCCATCTAGTCCAGCTTCCTGTATCTCACAGTGGCCCCACCAGGTGCGTCTGGGAGCGCACGAGACTCGATCTCTGTCTCCTGATACCACTCCCTTGCATCTGGCCCTTGAAGTACCATGGCTTTAAACCTGGAGATTACACATCTCCATCATGGTTTGTCACCTGGGATGGACTTTTCTTCCAATCCCCTTTTGAAGGCATCCAGGCCAGATACCATCACCACCTCCTGCGGCAGGGAGTTCCATAGACTAACAACACGCTGGGTAAAAAAAAATTTATTTTGACTGTTCTCACTCTCCCAACCCTCAGTTTGAGAGGATGTCCCCTACTTCTGGTATTTTGTGAGAGGGGGAAGAGTGTCCCTCTATTACTCATGCCCTGCATTATTTTGTATGCCTCAATCATATCCCCCTGTCTGGGTAATTATTCTGTTTCCTGTCTGTGCAGATGTCCTGAAGGTGGTTTATCATTTTTTTATGAAAACGGTTCCCGGGCCAAGGGTAAAAAGACCCGGAGAAAAGAGACACCCCTGTGCCAGCAGCTGGTTCTGGAGCAGCAAAGGGGATTATTGTGTGGCTCATTATATGTTTCTGGACTACGAATCCCAGCATCCCTCCTTCTTGACTACGGTGCCCGGGGGAGCTGTTATCAGAACTGCAGTCCAACAACCTCTGGAAGGGAATTTACATTCCCATCTTCAGCTTAGAGCAGAGTTCAGGAAAATTTCCTTGTTGGGATGGAGTATCACATCGTGTCACTGGAAGTTCAAGAACAGCTATATACCTGCTCAGCAAATTAACTTAGAAACAAAGGCTACACCAGTGAAACTTTTGCCTGCTGTGTTAAAGGCACAAGAACTTAGATAGATAGATAGATAGAAAGATAGATAGATAGATAGATAGATAGATAGAGATAGATAGATAGATAGATAGATAGATAGATAGATAGATAGATAGATAGATAGATAGATAGATAGATAGATCCTTCCTTACCTGTGGCAATCATGGTTCTGCAGAATGACCTGATGAGACAGCAAACATTGTGGCAGACCTGGATGGACACACACAGAGAGAAGGCCAATAATTAAGACCTCAGGCTGACCCCAAGAAGCATGTTGATTCTCATAGACCCCAACCAGGGCTCTGTCCCCCAGCCATCCCTCCTCAATGGCAGCAGTCTGAGACCCCTCTGTTTCAATCCCACCGCCTGGTCATCCTCAGGGGGCCTGTCCTCTGCTAGGGTCACTTCACAAGGTGTCCCACAGTGAGAGGTGCACATGTGTTTGCTTTGGACTACACCTCCTAAAATCCCACCGGGCAGCTAAGTCTGAAAGCAGAGATTCCCCTGTGTCAGCTTCCGGGCAGGTGCAGTGGAATGTTAAGTCACCACAACCAACGGAACACCACGTCCCAGCACTGGGCAAGACGGAGCCTTTCGAAAAGAAGGCTGAGGGGGGATATATGATAGTTGTGTTTAAACATTTGAAAGAATTTCATATTGAAGAGGGAACAGGTTCGTTTTCCAAGGCTCCGGAGACTCGGGACAATGGCTTCAAACTACAGGAAAAGAGATTCCATTTGAACATTAGGAAGAACTTCATGACAGTTAGAGTTGTTCGGCAGTGGAATAAGATGCTGCCACAAAGGAGGATGGTGGAGTCTCCTTCTTTGGAGGGTTTTAAGCAGAGGCTGGATCTGTCAGAAATACTGTGATGGGGGTTCCTGCATGGCAGGGGGCTGGACTAGATGGCCCTTGAGGTCTCTTCCAACTCTAGGATTCTATGTTTCTATGATTCTAAAGGCCATTTCAAAGGCCACAGAACAGCTCCAGGGGTGTCGTGTGGATGCACGGGTGCAACAAACCCGCTGCCTTTCCTCCCCTCGGCGGTTGTGCCCCTCTCCCTCACCAAACCGGCCAGACGGAGGGCCAGCTCCACCAGGACGATCAAGGCGACGAGGATAGCGATGGTTTGGTAGAGCTCCAGGCAGGAGCCCTCGCCCTCGGGGGCCGAGGAGCAGGCGGGGCTGTACTCCCCCATGGGAGAGGCAACGGGGCCGGCGGCTGGACGGCCAGGCCCGACATCCCCACTGCACAGCCCTCCTGGTGGTGGTGGTGGCGGCGGCTGTGGCTGTGGCTGTGGCAGGGGAGTGGCTGACTGGGGAGGGGGAGGGGGAGGGGAGCTGGGGGCACTGGTGGGGAGGGGGGCACCTCCCCTGGGGGTGGGAGGGAGGGTTTGTGATGCAAGGGGCCTGGCAGCCTGTAAGGAGGGTAGGCACATAGAGGGGATTGTGACCCGCCCGAGGAGGTGGGGCGGGAAGACAGGGGCGTCTGTGCACCAGAGAGCAAAAAAGGCCCTGCACTACCAGTGATGTCTGTCTGTCTGTCTGTTTGCCTTTCTTTCTTTCTTTCTTTCTTTCTTTCTTTCTTTCTTTCTTCCTTCTTTCTTCCTTCCTTCCTTCCTCCCTCCCTCCCTCCCTCCCTCCCACCCTCCCTCTCTTTCTTTCTTTCTTTCTTTCTTTCTTTCTTCCTTCGTTCCTTCCTCCCTCCCTCCCTCCCACCCTCCCTCTCTTTCTTTCTTTCTTTCTTTCTTTCTTTCTTTCTTTCTTTCTTTCTTTCTTTCTTTCTTTCTTTCTTCCTTCGTTCCTTCCTCCCTCCATCCCTCCCTCCCTCCCACCCATCCTCCCTCTTTCTTTCTTTCTTTCTTTCTTTCTTTCTTTCTTTCTTTCTTTCTTTCTTTCTTTCTTTCTTTCTTTCTTTCTTTCTTTCTTTCTTTCTTTTCTTCCTTCCTTCCTTCCTTCCTTCCCCTCCCTCCCTCCCTCCCTCCCTCCCTCCCTCCCTCCCTCCCTCCCTTTCTTTCTTTTCTTTCTTTCTTTCTTTCTTTTTTCTTTCTTCTTTCTTTCTTTCTTTCTTTCTTTCTTTCTTTCTTTTTCTTTCTTTCTTTCTTTCTTTCTTTCTTCCTTCCTTCCTTCCTTCCTTCCTGTTCCTCATTCATCTTCCCCCTCCCTCCCTCCCTCTGTTCATTATTATTCCTCCCTTCCTCACCTTTCTTCTGATGAACACAAGAACTCCCTGCCACAAGATGTGGTGATGGCCTCTGGCCTGGATGCCTTCAAAAGGGGACTGGACAGATTCTTGGAGGAAAAGTCCATCCCAGGTGACAAACCATGATGGAGATGTGTCATCTCCAGGTTTAAAACCGAGGTACTTCAAGGACCAGATACAGATGGTATCAGGAGACAGAGATCTAGTCTCGTGCCCTCTCAGAGGCATCTGGTGGGGCCACTGTGAGATACAGGAAGCTAGACTAGATAGGCCTTTGGCCTGATCCAGCAGGGCTCTTCTTAGGTTCTTATGTAATGTCTGTAACTCGCCTCCACACCTATTTTACCCTCATGACAACCCTATGAGCTGGGTCCAGAAGGGGGAGAGCCCACCTGAGTCCACATCGCGCAGTAGATTTTTATTTAAAAAAAATCATGTATGATATTTTATTCTGTTCCATTCAGCCTGCTTTCCCCATCTCTTCTCTCCCCTCCATCCTCACAACAGCCTGGTGGGGTAGGCCAGGCTGAGCCCCAGTGGCCAGCCTTAGATCACCTGGCGGGATTCATTGCTCGGTCTGAATGATGATCAGTTCAGGATCTCCTGAATCTGGGCCCCAACTCTAACCATGAGAGCCAACCTGGCACCTCTTCCTCTGTTTTTTCATGGGGGAGAATGGGAGATGTAGTCCCACAAAGCTCAAAGGGATTCAATTACCGGAGGCTGGGTTGTAGGATGTGGCTGTTTGCCCGTAGCATCCCCAAAATATTCGGTCTTGCCACCAGAGGGCACTGCGATGCCAGGAACGGTAGTGGCCCTGGACCAGCAACATCTTCACATTATTGGCTAGGGTTTTGGAAACACCCCCCTTTCTTGACTACACCCTGCAGCTGCAACAGCCTCTCATACCCCCAAGTCCATGGCTAATGGGGCCCACCCGAGAGGCCAGGTGCCTTAATTTCACCCGGTTCTAACCATTAGGCTTCTTTGGACCCGTTTGCTCTCCTTCTGTCAGCCCCCTCTCTCTCCACCTTCACTTGCCCATGTGGCCTTTCTCCTGTTCTAGGCAAGGACGTGTTTCACTGCCACTCCCATTGTCCATCACCATTGGTTCTGCTGAGGAGATCTAGGCGGTTACTTCACGTACCTCTCTGACCTCTGTGCCGCCCCGCTGCGGACCAGTTAGCCTTCGATGGAACCTCACGTACCTGCGAATTCAAGGCGAGGTCGCCCCGACCATGCCCCCTGAAGTGCGCTCCAAGCGGGCTGACTGATTCCCTTCCTTGACCTCGGGAATCTGCTCAATCCGCTTTCGGATTCGAATCGATGGAACGTGTGGTTCGGTTCGATTCGAATCCTGAAAACATCCGAATTCAGATTGGAACCAAGCTCAACGCAGCACGCGGAGGTACGTGAAGTAACCGCCCTAGTGGGAATTGAAGTGGAATTGCGTATCGGGACGGTTGCACTTTCCCCTGGGTTTTGGCAGAGCCCGGCAGGTGTCCCCAGCGCCCCAGATCCATGGATCTGACTGAGCAAAGAGCAGCGGCTGATGCCTCATAAATCATATTCTCTGCCATCACTACCTTCATCTCCTCATCTGTCTTTTTTTTAAATGCCTCTGAGAAATGTAATCACTGGATCTCTTAGAACCCAGTAGCTCTGCATTTTTTGTCCATACTGTCACCTACTTCATTTCTGGCATTCTGGGAGTTGTTGGTTGAATCAAGAAGACTGAAGGGGGATATGAGAACCATGTTTAAATATTTGAAAGGATGTCACATGGAAGAGAGGACAGGTTTGTTTTCCATGGCTTCAGAGACTAGGACTCGGGACAATGGCTTCAAACTACAGGAAAAGAGATTCAATTTAAACATGAGGAAGAACTTCAATGACAGTGAGAGCTGTTCGGCAGTGGAATAAGATGCTGCCACGGAGGGTGGTGGAGTCTCCTTCTTTGGAGGTTTTTAAGCAGGGGCTCGATGGCCATCTGTCGGAAATACTGTGATGGGGGTTCCTGCATGGCAGGGGGTTGGACTGGATGGCCTTGAGGTCTCTTCCAACTCTTATGATTCTATGATTCCATGATTCAGTCTACTGCCACTCTGCTGTAGTCCAGGAACTACAAATCCCATGGTTTTCCATTCAGGGATTTCTACCTGACTTACCCACACCTGACAGACACCTAAATGAGGGTCACCTGGGAGGGCAAATACAGGCCTAAAGAGGAAGGGACCGAGGCTTAGTTAGGCCTAGCTTCCACTTCCTTCCTGAACGGGAAGCTAGGAGGTGCTTGGCCAAGCTGAGCCTCAAAGCCTTGTCCTTGAGGCTTTCCTCCTCACATATGACCTCCCTTTAGGTGTCCTCTGTCAGGTAGGACTGCCGGAGCAGACTGTTATGGGATTTGTAGTATAATAAATATCACTCCTAATAGTTGTAACTGCTGCCTGTCACGTGCGGGTTGGAGAAAATTCTGCAGAGGCATTTTGGGATTTCTGTGCCTTTCATTAAGCACTTCTTGTGTTTTTTTTAACTCTTTTATTGCTTCCAGCTGGGTGTGAATGAAGGACAGACGTATTAAGTGCCTTTCTTAAAACACTCCCTCCCCAAGGTAAGCCTTTCCACCTTGGAGAAGGAAGTGATTAGGGCAATTTCTCCTGCCCAGTAGAAGGTTAAAACAGAGTCGGGACCAATGAGAAGGAATCTTTTAATTAACATCGTGATGGGAATCTCTGTTGAATGAACAGGGACGTTTGAGGAAACAGGGCAGGAAGACTTTGTCCATAAGGGAAGACCCTGTTAGGGCCTTTTCACACGACCCCTAAGATCTGCTGGTCCCTTAAATTCAGACCAGAGATCTTGGGGGTTCGTTTCTGTTCCTGCGTCCCCACCCCTCAGCACTTCCTGCTCCTCTCGGCGTGAGGGGAGGGAGGGAAAAAAAGGACAAAAGAAGCCTTTACTAACCTGCCGGTGCCAGTCGAAGTTGCCACGAGCCCCGTTACTTCCTGGTTCCTTCTCAAGGGGCTCTTAAAGGGGTGGGAGGCAAAAAAACAACAGACAAGCGAGGAGAGCCCGGCACGCTTATCCGCATCAAATATTTTTCACCTCCAGAGAGAAGGTACAAGAAAAGTGCGCTGGGTCGCACTAAAGTGGGCGGGGTCGCACTTAATTGTCTGCAAACTCCGGAGCTCGTGGGGAAACATTTCTAAGCTCCGGAGCTGGGAGCCATTTGCAGCGCAGCTTAGGGGTCGTGTATAAACGCCCTTAGATAACACAGCTCTACACCACATGTTTGTTCGAGGCTGCCCTTGGGATGATGCTTCCCGCCATCTCTGGAAAACCAACGCCTCAGCAGTACCAAGTACCAACTGCCAGTCAGGGCGGATTTATACCATGTGATATCACAGAGGAAAGGTGAAGGCAGCGATTCTTTCCTTGAGTCTTCCTCAGTCTGGCCTCCAGCTGGCATGAGCAGACTACAACTTCTATCATCCCCGGTCAGCAGAGCCAGGAGGAGGATGAAGCCTGTAGTGCAAGGCGTGCCAGTGTAGAGAAGGATAATTTACATTCTCCATGGAAGACAGAAGATGAGAATCAATGGGTTTACACTTTGGACTCGGAATTAGAGATGGGCACGAAATGAATTTTTTTCATTTTGTTATTCGTTATTCGTTTTGTTACGTAACTAAACGAATAACGACACTAGGGGCAAATTTAACACGAAATGAAACAAACTGAGAAAATGGGTTCGGTTAGGTTCGTTTCGTTAATGGGCAGCGCAGATGTCTCCTACTTGGTGCAGGTCCGGAGGTCCTTTTGCGCCGAGCTGCACATGGCGGGCTCGAGCCTCAGCACAATCCCAGGAGGAGAAATAAGAAGCAGGTCGCGTTTAGATGGCCAGAGCAGCACGGCTTCAAATCGTCCCCCTTGCGCCTCCCTCCCACGGCCCCGTTATTGCGGGGCTGATTGGAAGGAGAGATAAGGAGGCCACGCTTAGGCAGCCAGAGTAGCGCGGCTCCAACGCCACTCCCCTTCTTTATTCCTCCCACGCCCATTCGTAGGCACCCTCCAGTTCCTACTGGGACCCAGGGGCCGCAAAGTGGGCACTGGGGGAAAAGCGAGTAAAAACAAATAACAAATTAAAGAAACAACAAAATGATTTTTTCGCAAACATTCGCAAAAAATGAAACAAACGAAACGAACTCCTTAACGAAACGAAACGAAACACCATTTTTTCAATTCGTGCCCATCTCTACTCGGAATATTGAGGTGAAACATGGAGAAGAGTTTGGAAAAGTTTCTTTTCTGAACATTCCACCATCTTTCTTACTTCTGGGAACTTTCTTAGTTCTCCTTGGATTGCTGCTTTGTGCAGGGGATTGGAATGGATGGCCTTATAGCCCCTGCCCCCACCAACTCCATGAGGCTATGCTTTTGTGATTTTATTATGACTATTGCCTAGCCTGACCCTTCTGCCTGTGTCTGCGGCAGGAGAAACGGTCCCTTTGGGTGTGTTTTTTCCCCAAACGGAGAAGGTGCAAGACTCTGGGGGGTGGGGGAGCACAGACCTTGCGTACAAAGCGTTCTTCCTACAGGCAAAGAGCTGGACTAGAAGACCTCTGGGTGCCCCTTTAGGGGATCCAGCTGTGACTGTTGACCTGACAGTAGAAAAGTCTGTCCCTCACCACCACCCTGCTCTGCTGCATGCACTTTCTCACTTCTGAGTTGGTGTGTGTGTAAAAAAGAGAGAGAGACAGAGAGAGATTAAGCCTACAGAGGCACCTCCACATAGTGGTGTGATGAGGTGTGAGGGTGCAGAGAAGGGAGAAAGAAACAGAGCCGTGGGGCTGGAGGATGGGGGGGGGGAGGGCGAAGGCACAAAAAGAAAGAGAGGTAACATCTGCACAGATGGGCAACAGCATCGGAGATGTGAGAAGCAGCTGCTAATTATACACACGCCCGCACAAGCACGCGCGCATGCACTGTGGGTGCCTCCAGGCCGCGAGAAGTGGGGCAAGCAGAGAACGGGAGCGGAGAAGTTACCGATCAAATGCAAGCAACCTTGAGGGAGAGGGAATGGGTTGTTTTCTGGTGAGTGGGCGTGGGGTCGGTGGAGCAGGAACTGTGGCCTTGGGGAAGAAGGGGATGCCTCTCCCCTTAGACCCAGGACCCTTCCTCCGAGAAGCAGATTTCCTTGCACAAAAAAAAGAGAGAAAAAAAAAAGCAAGTGCTATTTTCAGGGGCATTAATACATAGTCTCCGAATCCCATGCAGAGATAGTTTCCCCCCTCTAATTTGCACCGGCGAGGCCTCCTCTAGAGTCCTGCAATCCAGTTCTGGGCACAGCACTTCAAGAAGGCACCATTCTCAGCGGAGGGTATTGTACCCTTCTATTTTTACTGGTGCCTCTGATTTTTATGCTTGTTTGTTGTTGTTTCATTCTTTTTAGTGTACACCGCTCCGTGTTCCGTTTATTTGGAAGATGGGGCGGTATATAAATATAATAAATAAATAAATAAATAAATAAATAAATAAATAAATAAATAAATAAATAAGGATGATGGGAAAACTGGAGCAAGTTCAGAGGAGGGCATCCAGGATGAAAGCTGGGAAGAGGGAGAGGACTTCTCAGATCCCCTCCTTGCTGAGGCGGGGCGGGGTTTGTTCTTTGATCGACCCAGAATCCAGGACATGCCACAATGGCCTCAAGATATAGGAAGCCAGGTTTAGGCTGGATAGCAGGAAAAACTTCCTAACTGTTCGAGCAGTACGACAACGGAAATCATTGCCTCAAGAGGAAGGGAGCGCTCCACCGCTGGAGGCGCTCAAGAGAAATTTAGACAAACACCCGGCAGGTATCCTACGATCCGGGCTCCTGCCGTGAGCAAGGGGGTTGGACCGGATGGCCTTTGAGGGGACCTTCCAATGTCATGATTCGGTGATTCTGTGACCGGATCTGCAGCTGCTGAGATGCTTTCATGAGAAGAACATCCTCTTGAATGCTGGGGGGGGGGCAAAATCCTGCCCCCTCTAAGCTTCCGAAATGTTACATGATGAACATAAGAACAGAGCCCTGCTGGATAAGGCCAAAGGCCCATCTAGTCCAGCTTCCTGTATCTCCCAGTGGCCCCACCAGATGCCTCCGGGAGTGCATGAGACTAGATCTCTGTCTCCTGCAATCACTCTCCTGCATCTGGTCCTTGAAGTACCCCAGTTTTAAGACTGTTTCCTCTGCCTCCTCTGTCCTTGCTCAAGGGCAGGCATGTCCAAAGTCAGGCCCGGGGGCCAAATGCAGCCCATTTACAAATTTTAAGTGGCCCGCGGCCTCTTCTCCCCACTGGCTCAGCCTGTCATGTATTCCCACCAACTGGCCCTTCCCCATACCGGATGGAGGCATCAGCTTGCAGTTTTATGTTTTGCCTGC